>JZKD02S2261605.1:226694-240487 GCA_000966675.3 Picea glauca
TATATAATCTTGTGGCTCACTGCTTAATTCTCAGCAATCATTAAGGTTGTGACTTTGTTTTTCCGACATAGTCTTCACATAGTTCCTCCACAGGGAACTCCTTTCGCATCCAACTTCCTTATTTCATATCCATAACTATTTGTGATGGCCTCAACCTTGAGTTAGATTCAGCAATTTACAAATATCCCATAAGAAATATAAACATGCATCTTTGTCATGTACCCAAATTATGTATCCATACATATTCTAGTTTTGTTAACTTACATCCATGATGTACTTAACCATATTCATAATCCTAAACCTTCTTGTAGTAGTAATAGGTATGTTTCACAACCCACCTACATATCTACCTTTAATATCAGTCAACTCAGGATTGTTCACAATCCTTCTCATGTGATTCTCAAAGGCATAATCATTTGCCTCTTATTATTACAACAAAGCATCTTTTCGCATTTACCCTTTTTATCTAATTATATTAGTATTTCCTGAGGAAAGGGAATACATTCCCCCTCAAGATATTATTTGGAACATAAATTTCATGACTCTTTGGAATGGATTCAACCATGCATCCATAGTATTCATTTATTTTGGACAAGATAAATTATTTCTTTATATTTCACTCATCAGGGAAAACATATTGTATCTATAGCTATACTCTTACACCATACATGTGCATCACTTGCACATTCAATATCGTTCATACCTAACTGGTACTAATATCAGGCTTCAAATTAGGAAGATCCACAATGCATTAAACCTATGCACTCAAGCATAATTAAACACGGATAAGTATTCATACTGCTAGCTTATTGCTTGCAATTTTTCCATGTCATTCACACACATGGACATATCAGGATTCTATATTCTTTTTCCCAAGCATCTTCCAGTCATCCTTATGATCATGTATACACATCCATGTATAAGTACATGCATATCTTGCACCTTTTTACCTCATGCATTCGCTTGATAGTTTAATTTCATCATTAGTTTCTTTTAGTTTGAGATTTTAGTCACTTACAGGACTAATCTCATAGTCATATCTCGTATTGATGTTGTCTTCTCTCATGGAAATACCCAACCAGGGTCACTTTCCTCTTTATGTGAAAACGTCTAGCAAGAAAACCTTCTTGCCTCAGCATCCATAAGGTTTTACCCATCTCACTTTACTCTGGTCATGATGAGTTATATACTCCAATTTTAATTTAAGGCAATAGCTATAACTTCCAAAGATCCTACATGATCCTATCAGATTCCTTTAAGCCCACAAATGTATTAACCATTATATAACCCACCTCCAACTGCCCATGCTTAGAAGCAGTGTTACGAACACCAGGTCATCCATCCTTCGAGCTTCATCTTCCCTTGAGAGAACCCTGCCACCTTCAGCTATCCATATTCAAGTCTTATTATAAATGTTAATTAACATATCCCTACTCCGATAAAAGTAGTTATCACTTAGACAAAGGGATAAAGAAATTATTTTTCTTAAATTCAACAAGAATTCCCAAAATCACAGGTTCAATCTGCAGTCCTTCTCCTCAAGGAGTAAATGCAGATAACAATATCTCCTTACATGAATCGATCATGAGCCCAATCAGACCAAGTGTTGTAACCATTCTCTGATACCAATTTGTAACACACCCACGATGGGGCATACGAATCTTTGCTTTTCTTAAAGGACAAAATCTCCATTCATGGTTTCTAATTTGGAAAGTCGGGGAAGCAGTCTGACCTCTTGGTCAAGGATCTTCAATTCTAAAGCCAAAAAAATATATGAGACCTTGATGGTCTTATTTTGTAATAAAAAACAAAATCTTTCAGCTTCTTCCTGTAGGTTTAAGGGCACCCGCAACCTTCCCTTTCGCTCCCCTGCAAAATCTTAGAGTACTAGGCATTAGCTCCTTTTTTGGATAATCCACCTCTTGATGTGACCTTGGGCGATGACCTTACAGGAATGCATGATTGCAGATGCAGCCAAAGGAGGTTTGAATCAAACTGCTTTTTAGCCTGCACTCTTCCTCGAGCCTCCATGTGTCCTCTTTTCAAATCCACGGTTTGAATTGCGGCCCACCCTCAAATTTTTAACATCCGTGAAACTCCTATCCCCGCAATGCTACGGGACCATCGATCTCTCGATCTTAGGAGTTTCAACTCTCAAAACCATGCTCTCCTTTGTAATTCAACATTCCTAGTTGACGATTTGCAGACACCTTTCCTCCTAATCAATGGCCCTACCTTTACTTTGGGTGGTTGACCTTTCAACTGGATCAACGGTCCTGTGGCCCTCTTCTCGATCAACAGTCAAGATCTCCTTCAGGTTTTGGACTTCTGAGATCTCAAATCTCAAAATTCACCCTTTTTTCCCAATGGATTTTATCCAAAGTCTATAATCCACTGATGCATGTCCTCTTTCTCTGATGATCAAGGATTACTTTAGGTCTTTACCTGGAGTCCACAAATTTTCTTCATGTCCCCTTAGATCGGATGGCTATGAATTACTTCAGATATTTATCCGGAGTTCTCAAATTTTTGACACGTATCCCTTGGATCTGATGGCTTAGATCCACTTCAGGTGAACCGACACTTGATGTTCACTTCAGATGATCTAATGACTCATCTTCACTTTGACTGATCAGTCGGTTTATCTTTACTTTGGATTTTCAGAAGTTCGGGCTTCAGAAATCTCAACTCTCAAACCTTGCCATCTCCTAAATAGATAGTATTTGACGGCTCAGATTCACCTTGGTGATCCAACACTTTATATTTAATTCAGGTGATATGATGGCTCAAATCTTCTTCAGTTGATCGGATGATTGGGTTCACTTCGAATTTCCAAAATTTCGGACTTTGAGAATATCAAATCTCAACTGAGAAACTCTCGAATAGATTTCCCAAAGTTGTTGATCTGACGACCCAGATTCACTTTGGTAATCTGACGCTTGAGGTTTACTTGGTATATTCACCTGAAATCCACAGATTCATTCCACCTTTCCTCTAGATCTGACGGTTCATATCTACTTTGGATGACCTGACAATTGACATATACTTCGGGTCTTTACCCGAAATACATAGATTCATGCCACCTATCCTCTAGATCTGAAGGTTTAGATCTACTTCAGATGATCTAACGGTTGACGTTCACTTTAGGTATTTACCCAGAATCCATAGATTCATGCCACCTGTCCTCTGGATCTAACAGTTCAGATCTCTTCGGCTCTTCGTCCCTTCGATGCTTCAGCCCTTCAGCTCTTTTTCACTTCATCCCTTTGGCACTTTTGGCTTCAGGAGTTTCAACTCTCAATCTAAAACTATTGAAGTGGTTTCTCCAAAGTATATGAGTTTTCATCAAGTTTCCCTTTGGGTCCAACAGTCCAGATCTAATTCACCTCTCTAGGACTCGGGAACCTCAAATATCGAACTTTACTTTCACCCGAGGACAATTGATCTCTACCATGTGTCCCTTTCGATCCGACAGTTGATATTTACTTCTAGGCTCTAGTTGAGATTTACTTCAGGAGTTTCAACTCTTAATCAGAAACTCTTGAAGTGATTTATCCGAAGTTACTAATCTATTGATGCGTATCCCTTGGCAATCAACAACAAGGATTTACTTCAACTATTTTTCCTCCTCCTTATCCAATAACCTCCGAAGTTTTGGATCTTACACAACTTGTCCTCCTTGATGATGGACAGTCCCAATTTACTTTGAGACTTCGTGACTTTGACAAGTCAACTCTCCTGCACACATAAGGGTTAAGTCTCTTGCATTTACTTATGTATCCAATGGTCACTAGTCCTTCATGCTCAGATCCAACAGATGGGATTTGTTCCTCTCCTCTGCACTTCCTTTGTTCACTAGACATTGATCTAATGGTCCAGGCTTCTCTACACAACTGATCTGACGACTGATGTCTCTCCTCCTCCTGAGATTTTGACTTCCTCTAGCTTAGAGTATTTTCTAAGTATTCAAAGGCCTCGACCTTTGTTCCTCCCACGAGTCTATCTCTTGGACCTCGTCAACACTTCTGAAAAGCGCTTATCTCTTTTGATCTTTGGGACTTGGAATAAGTCCTACTCTTGTGCCCTCTTAGCATTATCCCTTCTGAGCTTCAACTTATCAGACCTCGAAGGTCTTTGTCCCTTCTATTCCTCAAAGGGATATATGTTCCCTACTGGAAACTTTCGCTCAAGCACTCCTTACTGAGCTGCAAAGTGTTCGGTAACTTTGTGAGTGTCTCCTAAGTGCTCTATAACTTCGTCTTCGCAGTTTTTTTCACTCCAACACACAACTCTCCGGAAGTGCGGACTCTGAATCTCATAGATGGGATGGTTGATAAGGATCCCAATGGATCCAGAGATGCATGGTCCATATTAAATTTGGGACTTTGGGGATTTTTACTTCCCTTACGACGAACTCCCAGTTCTCCAAACTCGCAAAGTTCGGAGGACTCAAGGGGTTAACTCTCACACTCCTTTCCGTATCTAACGGTCACAATGGACCTTGGCTCTTTCTGAATGTTTTCTCGTTCATTAGTCATCCGAGAAAAGGATCCTTTCCTTTCTATACTTCAATATTTCTATTCTTCTTGAGCTTGGTTGGCTCTGAAAGGATTAAGAGCCTTGCACTCTTTCTCTAGAATGTAACACTTGGAAGAATCATTCTATGCACCCCTTATGTTCATTCCTCAACTCTAGAAATTAAGTGGTTCTTGGTCTTTTTTTTCCTCACAAAGAGCCTATGCATATAGTCACTATCTCTCCTAAGCTTTAACATAATCCATCCTCCAAGGGACTCAAAATGACTATAAGGGTCGATAAGCATACATGAAACTATGCCCAAGGTCGACGAACTCACAGTTCGTGGCTCTAGCTTAAGCCCCCACAAGATGCAAGCATTTACGAGTATAAAACATATCCATCCATATAATTTCCTACTTGCCTAATTATAAAATAAAGTAGACACAAAAACATGATACAATATAAATCATTAAGAAAACATATCTATCCCTGCAACATTCATAGGATAACCAATTTTAATTCACAGTACCACTTAAATACACAAGATATGGGATTACTTATCTATTACAGGTGGTAACCAACTAAATGACTATGGGTGTTTGTCCTTCCACCCAACCATAGGCTAAGAGGCATTCATTCTTATCACTCTGGCCACCCCTGTTCCGAGCCATGATATCACCAGGGAACTATTGCAATTCCCAAGGGATCTTTCTTTGTTTCAGCTTCTGCTCGGGTTCTGTTCTCTGTAAAATTTTAGATATTTCATTCTCTGTTATGGCCTCGATGAGTATCCATTATCTGCTGGAGAGCTCTGCACATTGTCGTTATCGATTTGTATATCTTTCTTCCAGGATGGTTCTCGACCCATCCTGTTCCTTCTGTCAGAAGGGAGCTCCAATTAGCTTGGTCTGCCATACCTAGTGGTACCTCAGGCTGACATTCTACATTTTTTGGCCATGCTTCTATTTATGGGAGTGGTTGATAATTCATCCACTGGTCCTTTCTTCATTAATTTATTTCTCTCATTGGGATCCGAAGGAGATTTATTATCCTCATCAAGGGAATTTTGGGGTTATTTGATATAATGACCCTCTCTTATAGTTTTCACATTATTTCCTCTAGTGATATCATGGCCAGTACTTTCAAGGATTCACCCCCATAGCCATTTATTGGCAACTCAAACAATAATACATTTACATTGTCCACATGCCTTAGCATGGTAATCCTATTTTATGATTAATTACAAGATGGGGGAAACATGGGTGTTACATTGTCTCATTTTGAGCTTTGAATGGATTGTGAGAGGAATCCTTCTCTTTTGTATTTATATCCCCAGCTCGAGGGTGACTTGCTATTAGTATTTGGAAAATCAAGTCTATGGTTGAGTGGAATGTCCTTCCCAAATAGTTGATTGCACAAATGTTTTAAAAACACAAGTATTTATTTATTATTTGAGTTTTCTTATGAGTCTTATGGTTCTACATTTTGAATGAGAATGGTTTTATGTGTTATTGTAGATTATTTATTAGATACATTCATGTTTATTCAGAATGTTGTAGATGCATCTAATTATGGGTATCAAAATCTAGTTGAATCTATGTTTAAATTGTAGTTGGTAAGCTATAGGATTTAATTAGCAGAAGAAAGTTTCCAATTTATGTGTATTTTTCACAAGTAATGTTCCTTCGTTAAGTTGAGGAATGTTATATTTTTAAATTCAACTTATGTTTCCTCTTTAAAATATGGGGATTTAAAAAAGGAAGCCATTACAATCTACGAACATATTTCTACGCAAATATTCATTTCCCTTCATACATCAAATTTTTTAGCTCTAATATTATGACATGCCTCCATAGGACCATATCGTGACATTTTGCATATGAATGTAACAATTTTGAATAAAACTTCTATATCTCGAGATGTTAGAAACCTTTAAATTTGATTTCAATATCCTTTAGTAATATTGACTTTATATAAATTTCTACACATCCTAGTGGATTTTATGATTCCTTTTCTTGGGCAATGTTCACCACACAAAATCTTACCAACAACATTCCTTGTATGTTAAAAACTTATATGAATTATATACAAAGGGGAATGTTTGGAATATGCACCCAAATCCAAATATAGGGAAACATCATTTTAGGAACAAACATAGGTGGAAAACATTGAATAAACAATACTTACTTTGTTTCGTATCTTATAGTGAATTATGAAAGAATAATTCTATAGAAAACTTTTAGCAATATCATTACTAACAATAGGATGCAAACAAAGATTGGAACCACTAGTGAGGTTTCTTAAATTCCAAATTATGGACCATTTGTAATTCACATTCACTACAATAGTTTTATGACTTTGATGAGATTTTTACCAGCATCAAAATCATGTCCATCAACTCCCAATAAAGGATGCAAAAATTAACACTCTAAAAAATATCAAGGGGATCATCAACTCGTAAAATGAGCAGAATCAAGTAGATCTATTATATTAGTTTAAAGGTTTAGGGCATTTTACCTAGAGTTTAAAGAAAATGAATGCATCTTCATCATGACCTTTAGTATCAACTGTCCTCATAGTGCATTAATATTTTGAATAAAAGAGCATCCTTATGTTATTGACGACATGGTTTGATTCTTCTAGTGTAGACCGAAGGGATTTCTCAACCATGTGAGCACCTAGAGACATATATTTATAAATCTATATTCATGATTTTATTGAGTTGAGGCATGAATTAAACCATCTTTAAAGAAACATTTCTTAATTTCTAAATATTATAATGGTAATATGAGCATGAACATGTAATTTTTAAATATGTATCTACAAAAAAAATTGTATCTAAAAGACCAATTAACATATATATGCTTCCAATATTACACTTGTAACATACAATAATAATATTTGTAATCAATAAAGCACACTTTTATGAAAAATAATACTATTATAGTTTTTAGAAAAAATCTTAAATATTAGTTTCATTGTTAACAAAAATATCTTATTAGATTCTACCATAAATCATTGTAAACAATGACTATAAAAAACAAGTGTTGCATGGCAGCGTAGTCCCTGCCAGGTTGAATTGGGGTTGAATGCAGATGGATGGGGAAAAAGTAATGGGGCAAATGGAAATTGCAGTGTAGATGTGGAAAGCAGCATGAAGGACAGGTGGTAATTATGCAAGAAATGACACGTGCCCTCTAGGGTCCAATTTGTTTTGTGAAACTATATAATCCATCTTGCTATGTTCGAAATTTATGTTCTTTCCAGTAGTCCTACTTTGCATGTTTTATCTGTTCAATGTTTTATATGTTTAGTGTATATATTGAAATGGTTAGAGTTAACTAAAATTTCCATAGAGTTGTCGGTATATGTGTCAGTAGAAAAAAAAAATATCATTCAACATAGTTGAAGATAAAAATTTAGGAGCATATAAATATAAAAGGAGATAAAAAAATAGTGTTATTTCGAAAATTAAAAAAAAATAAAAGTGTGTTACATATTCCTAGAAATTTAAATTTGTTTGTCATATAGACTGGCATTGGGTCTTCTGAGGACCCAACAGAAAAAGATATGCATGAGAAAAAGACAATTCAAATAAAATAAACACAATGTATTGACATTCAGCATAGTTGAAGATAAAAATTTCGGAGCACATAAATATAAAAGGAGACAAAAAATAGTTTTATTTGGAATATATCAAAAAAAATAGTTTGTTACATATTCCTGGAAATTTAAATGCATTTTTCATATAGACTGGGATTGGGGCTCTCGTGAACCATAAGAGAAATATGTACAAGAAATAGGATTGTGGAAAGAAGAAGTGGGTGACGGTAGAGTGTAATACCTGAAAGAAGAAATGGGAAGGTATCAGTCTTTGGCTAGAGATTAAAATTCAGAAAAGGTGGAATAACTAGATTGATAAACAAAGGAGGATGTCATCAGTATAGACTTACATTGATGGTACATATAAGTATTTTTGCTATTTTCTTGTTGATGCATTTTTTTGTTTCCCTTCGTCGGCGACCCGCTTTAATTTTGTTTCGATGAATTCTTCAAAGTAGCTTCTCAAGGGGGTGACACTTATGTCATTCTAGATTTTTATGATGAAAAGTTCCTTTTCTAATTCTCTTAGATCAATAGAAATATTACGCAGATACTGATCAACATATCGATTCTGTACAGAATAGCCGACTAACAAGTTTTCCACGTGAACTTCACCATATTCAAGAATGTTGTAAAAATTTTCTAAAGACAATGCCTTAAAACTATCAACTTGTTTATCGAAATATTGCTTGTTTAATGCCAACGAGTTGGCAGTTAAGTTGGGGTCCTGGAACTCGTTGGTCCCTCCAGCTAAGTCTATTTTGGTCAGATTTGTGAATGTTGTTTCTTTCTTTGATATTGATTTCTCACATGATTGGACAATGAGATACAAGTTCTTCAACTTCTCTTTCCAGCATGCTTCTAATTGAGTGATCTAGATTTTGGAGGGGAGATCATGTTGTCTTCTTGTCATGTCTTCCATGTTTTTGAAATGAAAGGAAAAAGCGATGACCGTGTCCAGATAGAAATTTTATTTAGTTTTTAAATTCGTCTGCAGAACTTTGAGCAATTTATGTTCCCTCCTTCCCAGGGAATCCATAGTTTGTGATGTTTCCTAGGACTCAGCAATCAATTCCATTCTTTTCTTGATATCTTTCTCCACATATCCTCTACATGATGTGAGGAAGTTGGAGGATCCTTTTTGTTAATATTATGGTAGCTTCAGGAGGTATGAACCTCTATTGCGACCTATGACGAGACTAGAATCCTCCGGAAGGAAGCAAAGAATTAAAGGAAACCCTAGACAAGTTGTCGGTTGAACAAATATATTTAAATTGAATTTATTGATACCCAGAAGGAGAAGTCATCCCTAGTTAGACTAGCTAGTCCACTATAAATACAGGGCACCGGTTTCATTATTTCACATCTCAGCAATTGCAACATGAGCTAAATCTGCGCAGGAAGTTGCAGGCAGCAGCAGTTTGGTGCATAAGTTTTCTGTGAGAGCTGGGAAAGTGGTGCGCTAGCTTCTGGGTGGGATCATTTATTCAGTCTATTTTCTATTCTCTTGCTTGTTGCATTTAGCCTCTCTTGGCTATTGATTTCTACCAGGATTCTCTTCTCGATCAAGGTCAAGGTTCTCGGAGGGTGGCTTCGGCCTGTGGTTGGGTGACGAGGGTATCGTCAATGGTTAAACAAGCACAATCCTCTATATTCTAATAGGTTATGGGCCCACACCCCTTAAGTCAGCCTAAAATGCTGGAAGGAAACATAACCACTAGGTATTGAGCTCATTGAGGAACTGCCGCTAGAGTTACTAGCAAGAGCAGCTTCCAAAGAACTGCAGCTAGGGTTACTAGCAGTAGCAGTCGCAAAAACCCTAATTCTTAGATCTGACACCTTGTGATGGAGCATCTTTCTCAAGGAGAATATATTCATATGCGCCCTAAATCAGTGCACCTATTGACTTTCTCAGAAGAAAGAAATGACGAAGTTGAATTTTTGGATCAAGGCATGACTAGTTATCAGTCAACCGAAGACATGTGTGAAACAATCAGTCTCTTACATTACTCAGCACTTATTGGGACAATTGAAGATGATATGTGGATAATAGACAGTGGAGCTTCTAGGCACATGACGAGAGATCAAGCTAGACTCTCATATCTAAATGAGAGAAAGACATCGTACAAAGTGGAGCTTGGAGACAAAAGCACCTACCCAGTTGAAGGATTTGGACAAGCCTCCATCAAATTAGAATCAAGTAATCATGTTCACTTAAGCAATGTTCTGTATGAACCTGGTTTAGAAAATAATCTTGTATCAATATCATGTTTATAAGACAAAGGGAACAGAATAGCCTTCATAGATGAAAAAGTATTATCATGGCATAAGGATTCCAACATAGAAGATGCTAGGGTTATTGGAAGACATGAAGGAAATCTATATAGACTACTAGAATGAAATGAAGAAGCCCTAGTACATGATGAAGTCAACCCTAATGAGATTTGGCATAGAAGGTACTTTCATATCAATTATCAAGCACTACCTTTCCTCAAGAATATGGTTGAAGGGATACCAGAATTGAAGTCTACACACGAAGGAATTTGCAAGGGATGTGCCCTTGAGAAGAACATCAAGAAACCATTCCCAAGCAGAAACAACAGATCTAAGGAAACCCTAGATCTAATACACTCAGATGTTTACGGTCCAATGCCAGTCAAATCTTTAGGAGGATATCTCTACTATGTAACATTCATAGATGCCTATTCAAGGAAGACATGGCTATACCTACTAAAGTCAAGAGATGAAGTATTCTGCAAATTCCAAGAATTCAAGGTAGAAATAGAAAACCTTACAAACAAGAAGATCAAGACATTAAGAACAGATAATGGAGGAGAATACACCTCGAAGGAGTTCATTGCATTTTGCAAATCAGCAGGGATTAGGAGGGAGCTGATTGTTCCTCATAATCCTCAACAAAACGGTGTAGCAGAAAGAAAGAACAGATCCATTGAAGAAACAGTAAAATCTCTATTGAACGATCATGATCTATCCATGTTTCTATGGGGAGAAGCAGCAATGACAGCAATATACGTATAGAACAGAAGCCCTCATCGCATATTTAAATACATGACACCAGAAGAAGCATTCTCAGGTAAGAAACCTAACATAGAAAACTTAAGAATATTTGGATGTCAAGTTTATTCTCATATTCCCAAAGATAAAAGAAATAAATTAGAACCATCATGAAAGAAAGGGATATTCGTGGGATATAGTGATTCATCCAAAGCCTACATAATATATATTCCAGATCAACATAATATATAAGTAAGCAGAGACGTAACATTCAATGAAAGAATGGCCTTCATAAAATCTATTGAAGAAACTATAGAAGAAGAAGAAATTGAAGAACCAAATGAAGAAAACATAGAGGGTGAAAATAACGAAAAGGATCAACCTGATCATCCTATGGAGATATGTGAGAACGTTGATTCAGATAATATACCAAAGAACAAGAAATGACCAGATTGGCTTGAAGCCACCTTACAAGACACAGAAAGAATCAAGGTTCCAGAAGGAACATCGAGGAAGACTTAAAGACCAAAAATATTTTCAAGTTATGCAACATACATAACAAAGCTTCTAAATGAAGAACCTACTACATTTGAAGAAGAAGTTAAGAAGGGACAATGGAAAGAAGCTATGGCGGAAGAACATTAGTCCATTATGAAAAATGAAGTATGGGAAATTGTACCAAGACCCAAAGAGAAATCAGTTGTAACTCCAAAATGGGTATACAAAATCAAACATGCAACAGACGGAAGCATGGATAAATAAGAGGCAAGATTCGTGGCCAAAGGGTTCTCCTAGAAGGAGGGAGAAAACTATGACAAAACCTTTGCTCCAGTGGCAAGGTATACCTCCATCAAAGCTATCATATCTCTTGCTGCTTCCATGGGATGGAATCTACACCAAATGGGTGTAAAGACAACCTTTCTCAACAGAGCTATTGAAGAAGAAGTATATATTGAACAACCTCAAGGATTCGAGAGTCATGCAGATCCAAACCTTTACTACAAAGTCGTTAACAATGCACCTGTAATTATACTACTATATGTTGATGATCTATTCATAACAAGTGAAGAACCTCTAATCATCCAGTGCAAGAAGGATTTAGCCTTTGAATTTGATATGAAAGATCTAGGTCTCGTGCACTATTACTTGGGACTAGAAGTATGGCAGAAGCGTGGTGAAGTATTCCTTGGACAAGGAAAATACGGAATAAAGATCCTTTAGAAGTTTGGAATGATGGACTGTAAATCCATAGACACTCCTATGAATACGGATATAAGAAAAGTGAAAGTTCCAGATTTCGTTCCAGTAGATCCATCTCTATATCGACATCTAATTGGATCATTGATGTATTTGGTAAATACTTGACCAGTTATTTTCTTTGTTGTTAATACATTAAGTCAGTTCCAGGTGGAGCCTAGACAAGAGCATTGGATAGCTGCAAAGCATGTTCTAAGATATATTTGTGGGACAATAAACTATGGCTTAAGATATACCGCATCCAGTGATGTCCAACTTCATGGATTCAAAGACTCTGATTGGGCAGGAAGTGCAGAAGACAGAAAGAGTACTTCAAGTATGTGTTTCATCTTGGGCTCCGCTATGATATCTTGGAGCAACAGGAAGCAGAAGTCTGTCGCACTCAGTACAGCAGAAGTAGAGAATATGGCAGCTTGTGAAGCATGCACAGAAGCAGTATGGCTAAGGAAGTTAATATCCAATTTATTTGATCAGACTCCAGAATCGACCACAATATATTGTGATAATCAGAGTTGTATAAGATTATCCGAGCATACTATGTTTCATGAAAGGTCGAAGAACATTGAGAACAAATACTACTTTATCCGATATAGATTCCAGGAAGGAGAGGTAAAGCTCAAGTATATCCCCATTGATGAGCAGACAACAGACATCCTGACAAAACCTCTTTGCAGAATCAAGTTTGCATATTTCCAAGAGAAAATGGGGATCGTGGAAATAACTCCCTTAGCTGAAAGGGAAGATTCTCCAGGATAAATAAGGTACGCAAAAATATTCTTGAAAAACATTTATTATGTGATTGAAATAACTCTCCAGTTAGGAGGGAGCATTGAAAATATTATTTATCTTTATAATAGTCCAGATTGGACAGATGCTTTCCTTTTCGGAAAGTGGATTGAGATTTCTGACGGACAGTAGTTTCCCATTGTAGTTAATATGGGAGGTAGACTGATTATTGATGTATCATAGACAACGACTTCCCATTCTAGTTAACATGGGGAGTGGTCTATGACAGTCATTCTTCTTGGCAATCACTCTGAGTAGTGGTCAAGTAGAATGGTCTGCCTCATCGGGTAGTCATTCTTTTGAAGTTCACAGTAGTGAGAAGTTTCGAAGAATCGTTCATTTTGGAGGTTGATGCAAGACAAACATTCCTCGAGGGTTATACATTCTCTCTAGGGTACACTTTAGTGTCAGAGGAATGGCCCAGGGTGGGGAATGGTCTGGACAGTTATTCCTTGAGGGAAAACTCATTCTCTCCAGGTTACACTTTGTTTAGTGTCGGAAGAATGGCCCAGGGTGGGGAGTAGTCTAGGCTCAGCAATCAGGGACAATTATTCCTCAAGGGTAGACTCATTCTCTCCAGGTTACACTTTTTTTAGTGTCGGAAGAATGGCCCA
>JZKD02S2261605.1:240537-258754 GCA_000966675.3 Picea glauca
CTCACAGATGTGAGTGAAAGATTGGCCCAGATGATTATTATTGATGTTCTATACTGAGGGCAGACACTCTTTCAGATCTCACAGACGTGAGTGAAATATTGGTCCAGATGATTCAATTCTTGTCATAACATTGTTTCCATGCAGGTTGCTATCAGATATTTGTTATGAATAATGAATGACAATAGATATGATACTGTTTTTTATTGTGTTTCACAAGTCTGAGTAGTTGTGTACTACTAGAATAGACACAGGGGTGTTATATTAATTGATATTGTACCAGTTGTCATAGGAGATTATCCAATCGGATAATAATGAAAGGTGCTCATGGTGCTACTAGTTGAATGGTTTGTTGTGCTCAAGACCATACCTCCCTATCTAGGAGGGAGTGTTAATATTATGGTAGCTTCGGGAGGTATGAACCTCTATTGTGACCTATGACGAGACTAGAATCCTCCGGAAGGAAGAAAAGAATTAAAGGAAACCCTAGAAAAGTTGTCGGATGAAAAAATATATTTAAATTGAATTTATTGATACCCAGAAGGAGAAGTCGGCCCCAGTTAGACTGGCCATTCCACTAGAAATACAGGGCACCAGTTTCATTATTTCACATCTCATCAATTGCAGCAAGAGCTAAATCTATGCAGGTAGTTGCAGGCAGTAGCAGTTTGGTGTGCAAGTTTTCTGGGAGAGCTAGGAAAGTGGTGCACTAGCTTCTGGGTGGGATCATCTGTTCAGTCTAGTTTCTATTCTCTTGCTTTTTGCATGTATCCTCTCTTGGCTATTGATTTCTACCAGGATTCTCTTCTCGGTCAAGGCCAAGGTGCTCGGAGGGTGGCTTCGGCCTGTGGTTGGGTGACGAGGGTATCTTCAATGGTTAAACGATCACAATCCTCTATATTCTAACACTTTTAACTTTGCAGCAGGGGTGGCAGGCTTGGCTATTGCCAAAGGACTGGAAAGAAATGGCATTGGAATCAAAGCTTCCTCTAATTCCTTGATCTAGTCCGTTATTCTGGAATTCTCGGCCTCAATGACTCTAATGGAATCATCAAGAGCATATTTGGTTTCTTTGTGAATTCCAGAGATTTGGGGCGATAGCATGCTAGCAAGGTCAACTTCTGAACGGTATTTTCCTTTCTTATTTTCTACATCTCTCTTTTCAATAATTAATTTTTTAGATTCACTTTAAAAAAAAACACTCTGGAATACGAAGGATTCATCTTCGTAAAAAAAATTGGTACCATCTATGTCCATTGGGTAGCTATGTTGAATTGTGTTTCCCGGCTGATCAAGGTTACAGAATATGCTATCCAAATCAGTGTCAAATTCCATGTTCTCACTCTTAATTTCGGGCTCTTCCACCTCCCCTACAATTATTTTTCTCTTCTTCTACATGGGAAGCTTGTGAGAAATATCAATTTTAGGATGAACCTCCTCCGTTTGAAGAACTTTGGGTTTCTTTGTTACTGTGGCAGGCTTTTGGAGCGATGCTTTGTTATTGTGGTAGTTCTAGTCATCAGGCCCAAAGAAGTTCACTATATTTTCATAGAAATGTTGTCGATCTGGTGCCATTAGTTTATGAAAATGTTTGTATGCTCGAGACGCTGCTTGAAATGAACAAATGGAGGGGATAATATAAACCCCAGAAAATGTTGGTTCAATGCCTACGAATGGAAAATCTGCTCGAGATCTTCGCTCATTAATGACAATCTCTATGTGTATTGTGTGATGAGTTGTTATGAGTAAAGCTTAATTATTACATATTTAGAAGTGCGAAGGTGGCAATTACAGTGAAGAAAATTGAAGGATTGGAGGTTTCGTGAATGAACCAAGATGACAGAGTGTGAATGACATTCCATGGTATTCGAAATTAACACTCATAAGGGATAACAAAACCCTCTGCAAATATTGGTTTCATGCATATTAATGGCAGATTTTCTCAAGCCTTTCACCCATTAATGGAAATTTACAGGGTTCTTGCATGATGAGTTGTTAGCATTAGATATTACTAATTGCATATTTAGAAACAAGACATTATATATATATATAAACATTTTTTTATTATAAATAGGTGTGAACGTGACGGAGACTAGGAAGAGCAAGCAAGGAATGGCCAAGTATGAAAAGTGGTCGGAAGGGCTTCAAAATAGGTTTATAGGAGATAATGAAGAGAGGTGAGTGGCCAAGTTAGAAACAAGACATTATATATGTGTGTGTGCGTGTGTGTAAAGGTGAAGGATACGGGGAAGAGCAAACAAGGAATGGCCAAGTATGAAAAGTGGTCAGATGGGCTTCAAAATAGGTTTACAGGAGATAATGAGGAGAGGTGAGTGTCCAACAGTGAAATTGCATGAGTTGGAATTTTTTACTGCAAAATGCGTAAAACAAAAGAGGGCATGATGGTGTAGTTCAGTGGATGGTTTGTATATTTGCGGAATTGCGGGAAAGTGGCTAAGTATGGAATAGGGAAATGGTCGGTCGAGCTCATTTTAGCAATTAGGGTTTGAAGATTTTGTGAACAGGCAAACCCAAGGTCTCATGAATGACATTCCATGGTGATTGAAATAAACACTCGGAAAGGATAATATAACCTTCCAGAAATCTTGGCTTAATGTGTATTGATGGGAGATCTCCACAAATCTTGGTTTCTTTCCGAAGGCTAGGACCTAATGACTAAATTTAGTTTTTTTATTATAAATAAGAATATTTTATTATAAACAAGTGAAAATAAGGAATGGCCAAATATGAAAAGCAATCGCACAGTTTTCCAAATATAGGGAATTCGCAGTAGAGGTGAGGGTGAGCAGTTAGATTGTATGTCTCATAAATTTTAACTCCAAAATGCGTAAAAGGGAAGAGTGAAAGAAAGGAATGGCGAATCATGAAAAGTTGTTGGACGGGTTTCAAAATAGGGTTAAAGGGGATTTCTAGTAAAGGTGAAGGTCGATGTTCAAATTGTATGTATCAGAATTTTTGACTGCAAAATACGTAAAAGGGAAGAGTGTATGGTGGGGTGGCCCAGTGGCCAGTTTGTATATTCATTGAATTGCAGGTTTTGTTTGCATGTTGTGGAACAATGGAAGGGCAATATTTAGTTCGTTTGTTCAAGAACTGGAAATGAAAAAGTGGCCAAGTATGGAATAGGGAAACGGTCGGTCCAACTTGGTTGGAAAGAAGTGCGGAGGTGGTGGGCATAGGAAACAATGATTAGGAATTGGATATTTCATGAACCCACAAAACTGACGATCCGCAAAAGAGATTCGGACAAATGGTGAAATATGGAAAGAAAACGGACGAGCTTCAAAAATGGGGTGACAATAGTTGCACAAGAGACGTGAGGACCTGATGGTCAAACTATAGTTCTCGAAACTTCTGAGTGAAAATTGTGTAACGAAGAATAGGGTATGATGTGATAGTCTAATTGTAAATTTGTATATCATGGAAGTGTGATTCTCTTTGGAGGTGACGGAACAATGGAAGTGCACCCTAGATCCCGCCTCCCCGGGAATCCTCAATCGAAAATGTGGGTAGGTATGGACTGGGGAGGCGGTCGGTCGGATTCTAAATATTGTTTGCAGGTGGAGGAACAATGGAAACACAATATTGAACCCGACTATCTGTTAAATCGCCTATTCAGAAAACCGTGAGCCTAAAATTTTGTACAAGATGAAATGGGGAAGCGGTTGGTCGAGCTGGTGATATAAAAGTAATTGAAATCTAAAGACGTGAATCTGCCTACTTCCACAGCTAGAAAGTTTATGAAAAATGAGTAATACATACTAAATATGTACTTCTATAAAGTATGGACATGATATTTTATAGAGCATGTACAGTTTTTGGATTGCGGGTTCTCGAGTTGGCGGGCTCAAAATTGGGCCTCTATTGTTCTGTGCCTTACAAATAGAACCCAAAATTTCATGATATACAAATTGACAAGTGGAATTGTGGGATGGATGGATTGCACTTCTATTTTTTTGTGTCCTCCAAACAACACTTGGAGTCCCACGATATACAAATTGATAGATGGACTCCAAGGCTGGTGGGCTCAGGATTGCAATTGTTTACGGATGGTGATCCCTATCAACTATCTGACATTATATAAAAACATTATTTTCAGTACTAAATTATTAATATTAACTATTGATATTGTAAAATTTAATTAGACAAAAAAGTGTCTACAATATGACACGAGGAAGTGGTCAGTCAGGCTGGTGATATAAAAGTAAATGAAATCTGAAGACGTTAATCCGCCAAATTCTGCACTTAGAAATTTTCCTAAAAATGAGTAATACATACTAAATATGTACCTTTATAAAGTATGGACATGAGATTTTATAGAGCATGTACGAATCCTGCATTCCATACTTGGCCACTTTTTGGATTGCGGGTTCTTGGGCTAGCGGGCTCAAAAATGGGCTTCTACTGCTCCGTGTCCTACAAATAGCACCCAGAGTTCCGTGATATACAAATTGACAGGCGGACTTGTGGGCTAGCTGGATCAACATTGCACTTATATTGTTTTGTGTCCTCCAAACAAAACTCAGAGTTCCACGATATACAAATTGACAGACGAACTCCAGGGTTGGCAGCTCAGGATTGTGATTGTTTACGGATGGTGATCCCTATAAACTATCTAACATTATCTAAAAAAATTATTTTCAATACTAAATTATTAATATTAAATATTGATATTGTGCAATTTAATTAGACAAAAAAGTTTGTATAGTATGAAACGGGGAAGCGGTCGGTCGGGCTAGTGATATAAAAGTAATTGAAATCTGAAGACATGAATCCGCCAACTTCTGCACCTAGAAATTTTCCGGAAAATGAGTAATACAAACTAAATATGTACCTATATAAAGTATGGACATGAAATTTAATAGAACACGTATGGATCCCGCATTCCATACTTGGCCACTTTTTTGGATCGCGGGTTATCGGGATGGCGGGGTAAACAATGGACCTCTATTTCTCCGTGTCCTACAAATAACACCCAGAGTTCCATGATATACAAATTGACAATCGAACTTGCGGGTTGGCTAGCTCAACATTACACTTCTATTGTTCTGTGTCCTCCAAACAACACTCAGAGTTCCACGATATACAAATTGACAGACAGACTCCAGGGCTGGTGAGCTCAAGATTGCGATTGTTTACGAATGGTGATCCCTATCAACTATCAAACATTATCTAAAAACATCATTTTCAATACTAAATTATTAATAGTAAATATTTATAGTGTACAATTTAATTACATAAAATTATTAAAGGATCTTAAATATGGGTGTAAGTGTGTTCTTGACACATTCTTCTGTAACTGTAACATTTTAACTTAAGTGTTAAAATTCTTACATTATGGGTTGTTAGCATTAAATCTTACAACATCAATATTTAATTTTGCTGCAACGTTGTAATTTGGTATTGTTATGTTCTATCTGCATTGCGAATAGAATTGAACGTTGGTTTGAAACTCTGTGTAATCCATATTTTGTTTGCATAAAATCCTGGTGGATCGACATAGTACATTTTCATATAATTGTTAGATGCTTCATCTTAGAACAAATTACCTAAGAAAATACAATATCGCAGAACTACGAGACTATCGAACTATGCCAATGAGAAGAGGCGTTAAATCCAGAAAAGAAGCAACAACGAAGACTCCAAGGAAAAAAAAATTAATAGAAAATCCATTTTTTTTTTTAAACACCGAGTAGTGTACATCTATCCTTAGAAATTGGACACAGTTATTTGGGCCAAAACATTGAACGTATCTGTGACAAACACAAGCACGGGATCCACAGTATGCAAGAGCCATCAAGATGCTCTTCAACATGCATACAAAACAGATTACCATGCCTTTTTTTTAGGAAATCCTTGCAGTTTTCTCCTTGATGGATCATCCTGTGGTAAAATTAATAGTTCTAAGAAGCTTCCCGTGAGGAAGAAGACGAAAAACTTTGCATGGAAAATGGAATAGCCCTTAACTAAAAGTTAGTACACATCAAGAAACCATCTCTCCACAGTCGTAAAACTTCATGGACACAGGTTGCATGTGCAATTCCAGAGGCACAAATTAGTCCATTTTGGGTGGAAGGAGATGACTAGTAGATATATGTCTCTCACCAGTGGGTGTTCTGGTCCTCATTCCCAAATATGTTAATTGTATATCCAGAGAACAAGACAGTAGTCCCACAATTGAATATTTGTTTGGCTTTAAATATATCTCTGGGAGCATCAACATATCATTTCCTTGCAATGAAATTCTTCTGCCCAGAACAGACTAATTTGGACCTCTAAAATTCCTACTTTGGAGCTACAAAGAGGCTATTGTGTTTAGCGTCAGCTTCTTTTATGAAACTCCTTATTTTGGTGTTGTCAAGACCTCCATCACTGAGCTGGGAAATTTCTCCCGTTATGGTTGATTTCAATTTGGGCATAGGAGTGGGAAGAGTATTTTCATTTCCATCATCCATTGTCATATCATCACCCATCAGATCATCTTCTTCCAGCTTGGAATCCATGACATCATCCTCTGTGCCAACCATCAATGCAACTGGACAGGTTCTCTGAGTAGGTAGGGTTTCCTTGGAATTCTTTGTCTTGAAATATATCTCTCGGTGTACCAAGGGACTGTCAACGTTTTTGCTCATGGGAAGAGGGAGATGAGTACTAAGAATATGCCCTAGAATACTGGAACCTCTGGCGATCATGCCCAAATGTGGTTACTTTATCTGGATAGAACTATTTCCACAAGTTAACAAGAACTTCCATTTCTCCAGACGATGTTTGAAATGAAAATTGGTGAGGGATAATATAAACCTCCACAAACCATGGTTTAATGCATATCAATGGAAGATATCCTCAATCCTTTCATTGATCAATGACAATATCCAGGGTTCATGCGTAATGATATGTTATCATTAAAGATCACTAATTGCATATTGAGAAAAAAGTGCGAAGCTGGAAGTGATGAAGAAGAGAAATTAAGAATTAGATATTTATTAAAGGCACCAACTGGCCAGTGCATGAAAGAGATCGCATCATGTTTGAAATGAATACTTGGAAATGATAACACTCTTCTTCACAAATCTTGGTTTAATTTGTAGTAATGACAAATCTTCTCTGACCTTCCAGACATTTATGACCATCTTAATAGTTCTTGCAGGATGAACTACTCACATTGAAGCTTAATAATTGCATATTTGAAAATAAGTATGAAGGTAATGGTGATGGAAAAGAGTGAGCAATAATTGTACATTCCGTCCACCTGCCAACCCATGAAATAGATTCCAAGAAATGCCCAAGTATGGAAAGCGCTCGGGCGGGTTACAAAAAAGAGGATCAAAAAATATACCCAGGAGACGTGAGGGGCCAATGGTCATATTGCATCTCAATGACCGATATCGGCCATCAATTTGTATATCGTGGAATTTTGGGTGTTGTTTGTGCATAGGGGAACAGTGGAAGCACAATGTAGAGAGGGCAATTTGTATATTTTTAAACTTTGGATGTTGTATATAAAAGCATGAGACATTCAGAAAAAGGACCAAGTAATTAGAAAGTGAAAGGATACAAGATGAAGGGGAATATTTTTTGCTACTTTGTAAATCATGGAAGTCCAACTGCTATTTGTAGGCGACAGAACAATGGAAACACAATGTTGAACCTGCCTATGTTGGAACCCGCGATTCAAAAATTTTGTTCAATATGAAAAGGGGAAGCAGTCGGTCGTGTTGGTGATATAAAATTAACAATGGAAATCTGAAGACGCGAATCCGCTAAATCCCGTACCTAGTCATTTTCCAAAAAATGAGTAAGTAAAGAAAGGGAAAGCAGAGGGCATAAGAGAAAGTGGATGGAAATTTTCAGAAGCAGGAATTGTTGGAAGAAAGCATCATTGATGGTATTAATAGTAACTATGGAGTGCATTAAACATGTTAACGGGTTCTTCAATAAGGGAATAGATACAACGAGCGATGTTTATAGTTTCCAGGATTTTTTTGTATAAGAGAAGCATCAAAAAGTTACAAGAAATCAATTTTTGGATGTTTAAGTAAAGTTTTTGTACTATTAGCTTCACTGCAAGTATAACAATGATGAATTTGAATTTTAATGTCCTATCATTCATATGATTTTTCCATTAGACTTTGCATAGTATATATTATTTTATTTCAATTTTCTTGCCAATTTGTAGATCACGGAAGTCAAGGTGTTGTTTGTAGGCGGTGAAACAATGGAAACACAATATTGAACCCACCTATCTGGTAACTTGCCTATTCGGAAAACCGCGAGCCAAAACATTTGTACAATATGAAACGAGGAAGCGGACGGTCGGGTTGGAGATATAAAAGTAAGTGAAACCTAAAGACGTGAATCCACCAACTTCCATACCTAGAAATTTTCTGAAAAGTCTGTAATACATACTAAATATGTACTATAAATTACGGACATGAGATTTTATAGAGCATGTGCGGATCCCTCATTCCATACTTAGCCACTTTTTGGATCGCAGGTTCTCGGGCTAGCCGGCTCAAAATTGGGCCTCTATTGTTCCGTTCTCTACAAAGAGCACCCACAATTCAACGATATACAAATTGACAAGCAGACTTGCAGGCTGGCTGGCTCAAAATTGCGCTTTTATTGTTCTGTGTCCTCCAAAAAACACTCGGAGTTCCATGATATACAAATTGATAGACGAACTCCAGGGATGGCGAGCTTAAGATTTTGATTGTTTACGGATGGTGATCCCTATTAACTATCTAACATTATCTAAAAACATTATTTTCAATACAAATTTATTCATATTAAATATTGATATTGTACAATTTAATTAGACAAAAAAAGTTTGTGCAATATGAAACAGGGAAGCAGTCGGTCGGACTGATGATATAAAAGTAAATGAAATCTGAAGACGTGAATCTGCCAACTTTTGCACATAGAAAGTTTCCGAAAAATGAGTAATACATACTAAATATGTAGTTCTTTTAAGTATGGACATGAGATTTTATAGAGCATGTACGGATCTTGCATTCCATACTTAGCCATTTTTTGGATCGTGGGTTCTCAGGCTAGAGGGCTCAAAATTGGGCCTCAATTGTTCTATTCCCTACAAATAGCACACAGAATTCCGCGATATACAAATTGACAAGTGGACTTGTGGGATGACTGGCTCAACATTGCACTTCTATTGTTCTGTGTCCTCCAAACAACACTCGGAGTTCCATGATATACAAATTGACAGACGGACTCTAGGGCTAGCGGGCTCAAGATTGCGATTTTCTACAGATGGTGATCCTTATCAACTATATAACATTATCTAAAAACATTGTTTTCAATACTAAATTATTAATATTAAATATTGATATTAGACAATTTAATTAGACAAAAAAAATGTACAATATGAAATGGGGAAGCGGTCGTTCGGGCTAGTGATATAAAATTTGTTCGACAACTGAGAGGGGGGGAATGAATCAATTGTTACTATTCTTAGACAATTATGCTTATTTTAAACTCTTTACAGATCACTCAATGACAATCACAATAATGCAGGGAGGTAAGCAATAGAACATTCAACATCAATCACACACATGAAATATACAGAGACAAATATTTCCTGAGGAAACCCATAAAGGGTAAAAACCTCTTCTTGTTGTTATGATAAGTAATCTTTATTTTTTGTACATTATCATTCTTATGAGAACCAACTCATTGTGAGGCTACCACCTCTATTTTTCAATCTACAACTTGTTGAGAGCACCAACTCTCTGGTTTCTCTAGCACCCTCTAGATGGAAGCACCAACTCCCTAGTTTCTCTAGAACCCACTAGAAGGAAGCACCAACTCCCTAAGTGTTCCAGCACCAACTAGATGGAAGCACAAAATTCCAGTCACAAAGGCACCAACCTGTATAATAGAGAACAATAGTTCCCCCTTACACCACCCTGCCACCCTGGTTTCTCTAGATGCAACCAAATGGAAGCTACAACTCCCTGTTTTCAATCACCCACTTGAAACTATGAGGTCAACATTCCTCCCTAGCACCTCCCTACCACCCTAAAATATAAATATTTTCCTTTTACAACTTTATCACAATGATACAACATTTATCTATGGCTTACCAGTCTCATCACTATTCTGCTACACTGCTTTTCTCTACATGCATCAATGTCTCTCTCCTTGTGTCTATTGCATTTTATGTTCTTCTCTCAAATATGAGTTTATGTTCCTTTCTTCTTCTATGCTTCAGATCCTACACACTGCATGCTTCTAACCGAATGAATCACACTCAACAGTCGCACCCATCTCTTCTATGTTCTACGTTTTTATACTCTCTGTGCACCTTCTTCATACTTCATGCGCAATACCTCTGCATGCTCTTCACAACATCATTGTTCTGCCCTTTAGGTTGTTCACTGCATCTCTTCCTCTCTCCTGCATAGCTCGACAGAAAAATCACTTCACTTCTTTCTTCTGCATGTTTTTCTCACGTTGAGTCATCTCCTGATCATCATCACAACAATTCATCTTCTCTTACGGTTCTGTTGCCTATGAGTTCATCATCAGTGGTTGTTATGCTAATATTCCTTAGCTTCTATGGCAGTCGAGATTCTTCATATCCTATGGTGATCACCCTGATATTCTTCTAATTCTCTGGCAGATGCAATCAGTCATTTTTTGCAGTTACAATCAATCTGTTTCGGCAGTTACACAGAGAACCTCTGCGTGCTTATGCCTTTGGTTCCTTTTCCCTTTCTGAGAAGACTACACAGTGGGTGCTTCCTTTTCTAGTTAATCCCCTTCCTTTCACGTGACCATGAGTTGTGACCACAAACCTAACCAAAAGGTGCTTCGCGATATCTGTCTAGTGAGCGTTGGCTCCATTTCATGATATGACCTTAGGCTATGAGCCTCATGTGACCAAGTGATTGCAGGAACATCCAAAGGTGGCTTAGACCAAACTACTTTTCACCCCACAATTCACCATGAGCCTCCACTCATCCTTTATCAAAAAACTATGGTTTCGATTGCGGCCCGCATACAAAAAATTAAGGCCCGAGCATGGTTGGCCCCGTAATGGAGAATGACTGTCGATATTACGATCTTAATGGTTATCTTGAATAGATGTTTCAGATATGTCCTCTCAAGTCTATGTACCAGATCTCTCCTTCCTCCATCAACAGCTGAGGTTTCCTTCGTGATTTAGGCTCCGTGATTTTCAACTCTCAAACCATGTTGCTGCTGACTGGATATCTTCCGTAATGGAAGATCTACTGACATTTGTCCTCTTCAATCGATGTCTCTTCCTTATTTCCTTTATCCATGTGCAATCCTTGGTTTCAGTGATCAAATGACATGTGTCCCTCCAAACCAACGGACGAGATCGATTTCACGATCCGGCCTCCAAGAGTTTCAATTCTCAATTTCTCGTTTTCTCCTGGAGCATTTCACCTGGAGTCCACAATCCAACAAAACATGTCCCTCTCGGATCAATGATCGATATCTCCTTCATGTCTCTGGACTTCGAACATTTCAATTTTCAAACTCTCATTCATCCTTCCTTTTATTTTTGTTGGAGTTGACAATCTATTGACATGTGTCCTCTTTAATCCAACAAATATCCTCCACTCCGGGACTTCGGCCTTCAGGACTTTGGGTCTTTGGGCGAGTACTGGTGGTAAAAATATTGAAGAAAAACTCCCGAAGTGATGTAACTCTTGCGTCACTTGATGATGTGTCATGAGCCAGGCAGCTGCCATGTGTCACTCAGATTTGTGATTTCCATGTACCTGAAATGTTGAATCAACTTGATACTTGTCATTGTCTGATTGTGCCACATGTCCTTGTTGATGCAGTCTGTCACCTTTCCTTGCTGACGAGGTCTGCCACATGTCCTTCTCGAATCAATGGTCCTCGTTCTCCCTTTGACCGATGGTTATGATTGAATCATGACTTCGTGTGTCGGGTGTTTGAACGTGAGCCAACCCTGACTCTTCCAAATCCTGATATCCGAAATACTCTAGATCAATGGCCCACAACCCTCTGTGATCCAATGGTCCAGATCTTATCGGGACTTCACTTTTCATGAGTTCCTACAACTCTTACCTTTGAATTTTCCAGTTCGCAAGTCAAAAAAATGTTGATCTCTCGCCATGTGTCCTCTGGATCCAACAGTTCATATCTTATCGTGATTTCCCATTTCATGAGTTCCTACAACTCTTACCTTTGACATTTTCCAGTTTGCGAGTCAACAAAATGCTGATCTCTCACCACGTGTCCTCTGGATCCAATAGTGCATATATTATCGCGATTTCTCATTTCGCAAAGTTGGAGGATGGATAGAGGCCTTATCCTCTTTGCAGTTGTACTAGATCTGACAGTTATTGGTCCTCGGCACTCAGATCCAATAGATAGGATATGTAGTTCTCTGTTGGGATTCGTCTGGTCACTGGAATTTGATCTAACAGACATCGGGTATTCAGGATTGGTGATCCAATGTCCACTCTCGCTCCTCCTCCTAAGATTTGTCTTTCTTAAATATATAAGTGTCAAATTCTATGGCCTTTGATCCTTCTATGAGTCTTGATGTATGGGATCTCATCTGTGCATCTCAGAACACTATCTCTCTTGAGCTTTTATCTTTGCATATTGTTTTCTTCTTCACCTGAGCTTATGTTGTTCCTGTTTTTCCATCAATGGACACTATGATCTTTCCATCAATGACAAGTACACTCTTCCTGTAATCATGCCATCATCGATGTTGTTATTTCCATCAATGACAAACATACTTTCCCTGTAAACATGCCAACAATCTCCCCCTTTGGCATTGATGGAAACCCTGAAGGATTTCATTGTTCTACTTATATCTCCAACTGTAGCATCCAAACCACTCCTTTTCTCCCCCTTTGACATCAATATCAAAGAAAACATGCTCCCCCTGAGATGTTGAAGTACTTCTCAGAGGTATCAGATATTCAACCAATACATACTCCCCCTGACAGGATGGAACCTCTTAGGTTGATAATGGGTTCACGCCCAACTTCTCGCGTAGATACTCAAACTGAGATTTTGCAAGTGGTTTAGTGAAGGTATCAACAATCTGATCTTTGGAAGGAGTATAATGTAAAGAAACAACAGTGTTGGTCACCTGTTCCCTCAAGAAATGATACTTGATGGGTATATGCTTGGTATTAGAGTGAATCACAGTGTTCTTTAACAGACTGATTTCACTGGTATTATCACAATGAATTGGGATCGGTGCAGTACATTTTACCTCCAAGACTGCAAGTGTCTAAATCATCCACAATACTTGGGTACAACAGGTGGCAGCTGGAATGTATGCATCTTCTGTAGTTTATAAGGAAATGGAACCTTGCTTGTTCAACCATGATACAAGGGAATCTCCTAAGAAGAATGCACCTCCACTCATGTTCTTCCTTTTATCCACGCAGTTAGCCCAATCAGCATATGAATAGTCTGATAGTTGAAAATTTTGATTCCTATGATACTATAGGCCATAGTCCATTGTTCCTTTCAAGTATCTGAATATTATTTTGACAGCTAACAAATGACTTTGTTTAGGTGCGGCCTGATATCTTCCTACCATCTCAACAACATGCATTATATCTAGACATGATGTCATGATGTATAATAGGCTACCTATAATAGACCTATATGAACTTTGATCAACATCAAGTGAATCATCATCCTTTCTTAACTTACATCCAGTGACCATAGGTGTGATCATAGGTTTAGAATCTTTCATTTGAAACCTTTTCAACATGTCTCTTAGATATTTTTCTTGAGAAATAAATATTCCTTAGTCCTCTGAGTAATTTGTAGGCCAAGAAAAAATGACAATTCCCCTATCATAGACATTTCAAATTCATAATGCATGGTAGAAGCAAACCATTTTACCATTGAAGCATTATTAGTACCAAAGATGATGTCATCTACATATACTAACACAATGAGCAGGTCATTACCTTTTGTTTTGATACATATATTGTTGTCAATTGTTCCTCTCTTGAACCCTTTGTCTTGTAGATATGTATCCAATCTGTGATACCAGGTACAAGGATCTTGTTTCAAACCATATAGGGATTTCTTCATCTTTCATACAAAGTCAGGGTTATCTGACACTTGGAAACCTTATGGTTGTTCCATATAGACTTCTTCTTTTAGATCTCCACTTAGAAAAGGTGATTTGACATCCATTTGATAGACAACAAACTTTTTATGACAAGCATAGGCAAGGAACATTCTAATAGCTTCTAATCTTGGTACAGGCGCAAATGTTTCATCAAAGTCCAGCCCTTATATTTGAGCATATCCTTTGCAGACAAATCTATCCTTATTTCTTACAATATTTCCTTTCTCATTAATATTTTTTTTGTAGACACATTTGGATCCTATTACATTTTTATTTGTTGGCCTAGGAATGAGTTCCCAAGTGTCATTCTTTTCAATCTGGTCCAGTTCCTCATTCATTGATTTTAACCAATTGACATATTCACTAGCTTCATTGAAGTTCTTGGGTTCCACCATGGATATGAAGGCCATATGTGATTGCTCGATATATTTGATTATCCTTCTCCTTGTTTGTACACCTTTATCTTTCTCACCAATTATCTGACTTTCAGGATGATTCTTTTGAGTAATTCTGGAGGAAGGATTTGATGATGATTGTTGTCCTAACTCTTCTAGTCTGGGTGTCTCTTCTCCATCTAATTCTTGGACCTGTTCACCTTTAGTTTCGGCTATGTCCTTTGTAGTAGGCTCAATATTGCTCACCTCTCTGTCTGGGACTCCTTCATCAACCTTTAATTCAATGAAATCAACTAATTTATGCAATCTTTTATTAAAGAATCTATATCCTTTACTATTGGTAGAATATCCTAAGAAGATGTCTTCATCATCCCTATCATCATAATTGCCAAGTTTTTCATTATTAGTCTTTATGTAGAACTTACTCCCAAAGACTTTGAGTTGTTTGTCTGAAGAAAGTCTTCCATACCATAGTTCATAAGGTGTCTTGTCACTATGTGGTATGAGGTGGGCCTATTGAAATAATTTAAATACAAATAGTATTCTTATTATTATTGATATATTATTCAAAGGATCAATCCCCATTGTGGATTGATCATGTCGATTATTGTAATAGGACCAAATCCCCTTTTGCAGATTGGTAAAAAGCTAATTGTAATAGGCAGAATAAGAAGTTGGCCCCAACATATATTAAAGAAGCCCAGAAATATAATAAAGGTAGGTTTACCCACTCAGTTTGAGAAGTTGGCCCTGCCAGTGAAGAGACACTTCACACATGCCAAACTTGTATAAATAAAGGAGGCTAGCGCCTCACTTAGACACAACTCAATGTTCATTTTGAAAGATAAGTTCAGATATGCTACTGGAGAATAAGGAGAGAGAGAGTGGCACATATATGGGAGAGGACTTTCTGTATTAGTTAAGAGATCTCTTGGCATTGTATTGGCTATCTATATTATGGAAGTTTTGTTGGGTTCTTCCCCTAGAGGGTTTCCCAGGATAAATGTTGTGTCTCTTGTGATTGTGTATTTCTCAGTGATATTGGATTATGCTATTGTTATCTAATGAAATGCAAACATATATAATAATGGCTTAAACATTAACATGGTATCAAAGCCAAGATGAAGGAATCATCTTTCACAAGTGAAAAACGTCACTGTTACCATACATGAAAATTAGGGCTTTTTGATGGTGAAGCTTTTCAGCCCTAAAACCATTCAGAAAAGTGTGCACTCCCCTAAGGATCAGTTTGGCACTCTTAGAACACCTTTTCAATGGTTGGATCTCTTGAAAAGTGAAACCCTAGTTTCACAAAGTACCAAAAGTACCAGAAAACCAGTGTACCAGAAGTACCAGAAGTACCAGAAGTACTAGAAGCACGAGTCCAGAAATACATAGATCAAATTTGAAGGAGAAAAAGTTGGATTTTCTCATATCCAAACACACCCGGATACTCGCCTCGGCCAAGCGCACCTCCTGGTAAGTTCAGTTTTATATTTTGAGCACTTTCATTTTTCAGTCATTTTCCTAGCTCTAGGTAAAGATGTATGTAAGCGTTAAGCTTGTTGACAAGTTAGAAGGAGTGGAAAACTTCCGTGACTGGAAGTATAGGATTGGAATCATTCTTGAAGAGAATGACCTAGCAAGATTCATCAAAGAAGAAGTATTGAAACCCGACGATGTTGCAGAAAAGGCAAAGCATTAAAAGGACACAATAAGGGCCAAAAGAATCATTGCAGATTTAATCAAAGACCACCTGATTCCTTATCTGTCATCCAAGAATACTTTGAAAGAGATGTTTGATGCCTTGACCAGACTATATGAAGGAAATAACATAAACTGGAAGATGAATCTTAGAACTCAACTGAAGAATACAAGGATGCAGAAAGGAGAAATGATTCAGGAATACTTCTCCAGAATCTCAGAATTCAAAGAGCAGCTAGAAGCTATTGGAGATACCATAGACAAAGAAGAAATCATAATGACGGCCCTAAATGGTCTCACAAGACCTTGGGATGCTTCCATCCAAACAATATGTGCCAAAAAGGAGAAACTGAAGTTCGACAGTCTATGGGAAGAATGCATCCAAGAAGAAATAAGAGTAATGAATCGGGAAGTGTTACTAGCAAGGGATGATGATCAAGCCCTAGCTACTCACACCAAAGGAGGAAGGAAGAAACCCTACTTCCAAAAGGAGACTCATAAAGAGCCTCAACGATCAAATAAATTCAACCATAAAGAATCTCATCCAAGGAGATTTCAGAAGAGAGGACAACGAAAGGAAAGAGACTAATCATATGTACAATGCTATCATTGTGACAAGATGGGACACATTGCAAAGTTTTGTCTAGACAGATGAGAAGAATAGAAGACAAAACATAAGAGGCTCCATGCCCATGTAGTAGAATATGAAGAGCCACCTGCAAAGATGATAAGAGAGGATATCAAAGACCATGTCTTGATCTCGGCCCTCTCAGGATCTGTAACACCTGGAGAGGATGCTTGGCTCATTGATAGTGGTGAATCCAAGCACATGACGGGACAAATAAACATCCTCTCTTGTATCTTAGAAAAGAAGTTTTCTTATAAAGTAACACTTTGAGATGATTACCAATATCCGATCAAGGGAGTGGGAGAATCAAACCATAAATTGAATTCAAGGAATTCACTAAAAATGAAGGACTCACTATATGTACCAGGCTTGAAGAAGAACCTACTCTCCATTTCATCTTTAGAAAAGAAAGGCTTCAAAGTTTCCTTTATAGATGGAGAATTTCTTATGTGGGCTAAAGGAGAAACTTTAAATGAAGCAATCATCATTGGTAATGAAGAAAATGGCTTGTATAAATTAAAGGGTCACTCAGAGGGTGCTATGACCCATGCCATTGAAAACTCATGTGAACTTTGGCATAGAATATTAGCCCACATCAACTACAAGGCACTACCATACATATGCAAATCATTCACGGGTTTAACATAACTCAAAGTGACCATAAAGGCATATGCAATGGATGTGCACAAGAGAAGAACATCAAGAACCCATTTCTGAAGAGGGACAACAAGATAGAAGGAGTCCTAGAACTCATCCATTCATATGTATGTGGCCCAATGCCATCATCCTCCATTAGCGGGAATGTATATTATGTATCATTCATTGATGATTACTCTCGTAAAACCTGGATATATTTCTTGAAGACTAAATATGATGTGTTCAGTAAGTTCAAGGACTTCAAAGCCTTGATAGAGAACCTTTCTGAAAGAAATATCAAGATACTCAGTTCAGATAATGGAGGAGAATATACCTCAAAAGAGTTTGTGAACTTCTGCAAAGATGTTGGGATCAAGAGGGAACTCACTACTCCCTATAATCCCCAACAAAACGGTGTAGCTAAACGAAAGAATAGAACCATACTGGAAGTTGTGAAGACTATGATCCATGATCAAGATATTCCTATATGCTTATGGGTAGAAGCAACAATGGTAGTTTTTTATGTGCAGAACCGATTATATTATAGTACACTTGGGCTCAAGACACTGGAAGAGATGTTCAACAGAATGAAGCCAGAGGTAAGCCATCTCAAAATATTTGGTTGTCCGGTGTTTATTCATATACCTAAAGAAAAGAGAAACAAGTTGGACCCTTCAGGAAAGAAGGGAATATTTGTGGGATACT
>JZKD02S2261605.1:354076-372199 GCA_000966675.3 Picea glauca
GACCACACTCTTCATGGGCAGCCGAAACAAAGAAACCACCAGGTCTTTGATGACTCCCAGACACTGCACTCTCCTTGAATCGAAAGAGTACAAATCATGATAAGTTTTGGTCACCTCTAGTCCCAATTCTTCCATTACTATTTTGGGCATAAGGTTATGGGAAGCCCCTGAATCCATGAGGTAGTTATGCAGCACTTTATCATGTATGTTCAGGGATGTGTAGAAAGGAGGGGATGAATCATCTCTATCCTCTACCATGGGACCTAGGACAACTGTTGGCTTTTCATCTTGGAGATTTATTGAGTTCATGGAAGGTTGGGAGGGCTCAGATTGTAGCAGCTTAGAGAGGGACCTTTTAAAATATTCATTTTTAACTAGTTCGGATAGGGGTACAGGGATTCTAATCTTTTTAATATCATGTTCAAAATTAAAGGAGGGAATAGGCTTAGGAGCTTCCCTTACCTCAGAGACAGGTTCCTTGGTTTTTGGTGAAACATTATGAGTTTTCTTTCCTTTAGTAGTGGTTGTTGCAGCTTTAGTAGGCATTTCCGCTAAGAGGGGTTGATCCTGGCTATCAAAATTCCCTTCTTTCTTTTTTGACCTGAGATTATATCTATTAGGAGTGTTGTTGGATTTTTCCCCTCTACTCAACTCATTGATTTGAGTGTTGATAATGGATTCTTCATATGCATATTGAGTCAAATGAGGAAACGGGGAAGTGTCCTCGATGCAATGGATCTTAGGGTCGAGTTCATCCACCTCCTCCCCTTCCTCATGAGAAACTAGGTTGTTCTGGAGAGGGGTCTGAATCCTCTGATCATTCCTATCTCTGCTCCTTTTTTCCCTTGGGAAAGTCTGTGGCACATTGTTATTAGGCTTCCCGAAACCTCTTCTATCTGTATTTTGGGGATTTCTGTAGATGGGCTTCCCTTCTAATTCCCACCTTTCCATCCTGGCAGAAAGCGATTTTAGCATTCTAGTTGTCTCATCTGTCTGAAGGGGTAGGGGAGAGGAACTGGATGGGGAAGATTAAGGCCTCTACCTGGATGTGTTTCTATCAGTAGTGTTCGGTCAACAGCCAATATGTTAGATTCTAGCTCCACGGGTGCATCCTGCATGTGGGCCAGAGTAGTGGCTCTTCTTTCTCTCAACAGGAGATAGAAATCGGGATCAAAGGCGCTAGCATAAGTGATCTTTGCAGAGGCTTCTGAGGGTTTAATCTCAGCAGGGATTTTATTGTACATTTTATTGAATCTCTTGGAGAATTCAAAGACAGGTTCCCCTTCTTTTCTCTTCAAAGACCCAAACTCTGTCATGTAATACATGAAATCCTTTTTATCTCCCCATTGTCTTAGAGAGGCACTATCCAAAGCTTTGATCCCATCAATAGATCCAGGAGGTAGGGCCTTAAACCATTTTCTATCCTCACCTTGAAGACTATGGACAAAAATCCTCATCCATACGTCTGCATGCATGATAACATTATCATCTGTAAAACTGTAAAAGGCTTCTAGGTGTTCTTTTGTAGTTATGTCCCTCTCACCTGTAAACTTGGGTAGCTGTTTGAGGTAACCATCTATTGGGAGGCCATTAAGAGGCTAAGGTAACACAAGGGGAGCATAACTAATGGCTATAATAGCCTCCATTCTGGTCATAGGGGGATTTTCTCCTGCCATAGGGATATTATGTCGAGGAGAACTCGGAGGAGAAGGAGCTTGAAAAGGGGATACTGGGGATGAGCTTCTAAGTGGAGTGGGAAACAATAGGGGATTTAGGGAAAAGGCTAATGGGATTAAGTCAGCAGGTGCTTCTCTTTGTGCAGAAGTGACAACAGTAACAAGAGGAGGAGTGGTAAAGCTAGGAGTGGGGAAATCTTCTGTGGTCCTAGGTCTACGCCAAGGTACAGCTTCAGGGGAGAGGGGACTGAAAAGGATTTCTCCCTCCAATCCCAGACCAGGGGGGAAAAACTCAATAGGAACACTCCTGAAATTCAGGAAATGGGAAACTTCAGAAAAAGGTCTGCTAAGAAACTGAGGAGGAGAAAATGGAGTTCCTACAGAAGGAAATGGAAGATTACCTGATTCGACGGCAAAATATTCTCCTTCAGAGGCCTTTCCTTTCTTGAGAACCACCTATGGATCAGTTTCAGGTGTAGCTAGAGGCAGTTGTGGATGGGACCGCATGTGTCTGTCTCTGAAAGCCACAATTAACACGGCAGGTTCGCCATAGTGGAGTCGTCACAATGGAGTTGCCAAGTGCATAGTAGCAATCTTCAAAGGCTCTGATACCTGATGCACCTTTAGAATCAGAGGCTCAATGTCATTCAATATCGGGGAAAATTTTCAACTTCGTCCCCAACAACGACGCTAGAAATGTTAGCGTCAGAAGTCACTCCTGGATTGCAGCAGGAGCAGATCCTGACGCCCATCAGTTTATGTCACGATTTGTTTATAAAAAGGGGTGATCGAATGGAAGTTAACTCAAAATAATATTGTTCTAACTCCGAAACTAGGCCAGGCATGCATGACCAAGTGAGGTCTTAGATAAACTTCAGACAGTGAGTTGTAGTAAGGGTGAATAGGGGGAAGACTTGTATAAGAGAAATGCAAAGGTCTCTTGTAAACATCAGGTTTGTAACAAACTTTAGGAGAAAACATCTAAACGCAAGATCTTCTTACATTCAAATGCAGAAAATCGAAGAATACAACAATGCCAAAATAAATCCTTTATCGTAACATAATTGCAATAATTCATGTGAATCAGTCAATTATGAACTCCCTCGGTATGAGATGAAAATTAGATGGGGTAAGAAAACTGTCTGTCATTGAACAAGAAATCTTACATACAGATGCATAACCAGAGAACTAGAGTGTCTGTTAAAACTTTACAATAGGGAGCTTCGCTCTACCATCGATCCCTCAAAAAATATCATTTAACTAAGTATATATACTCTTAAACATTTGCCCAACAGAGACCTCCTAGAATTTCGGGATGAGGCATCTCTTCAATCAAATCTGGCCTACACTCCTCTGTCATACGCCACCTTAATTATGCATGGATCACACCAGGGGGTAGTTGAGCCCTTAAATGCTGAACTAGCGTGCGCAGGCTTCCCTGGCGAGTTGAGGACTCGTTATGGATTCTGTGGAAAGAATCAGTACAGGGGACCATCTCGGGCAGACTTCCCGCTGAGACATCCATACCTTGCAATTAACGAGTGAGGTGAGGTTTCAACCACCCTCTCTCTTTTTCATTTACTTCGAGCAGGTATCAGGGTCGAGATCAAGTTGAACTAGCACCTGGAGAACACAGTGATCCCTTCTGCACTTATACCCGGTGCTTCGGCCCTTTGCGCAGCTCTTTCTATTGCCTCCAAGAAACTACGGGTTGTGACCTTGTGCCTATCTTCAAAGGTGCTTTCGGCATTTTGGGGTTCGTGGATAGGAAGGAGCAGATCCTTTATTTTTGAAGTTGCGATGGGAAAAATGCTGAGAGAGCCTAATGGGTGCCACGCGCCCCTCTCTGATCTGACGGTACTGAACTAATTCGGTAATACTGTGGGCCCGGGTCTGGGACATCTTCGGTGCTTTGCATATTGGGGATATGAAAGAGCTTCTCCTTGTGCTTTGAAGTTGCGATGGGCGAAAAGGCAGAGAGCCTAATCGCGCACTATGTGTCCCTCCAGGATGAATGGCTAAGATCGCTCTCGGCTCTTCGGGACCCGTCTTGCCAAATTATAAACCTTAACGCCCCTCCTCCAGGCCTGCTCCTTTTTGTGACCAGGCACCAAAACCATGGGCCCGACTCTGGGTGCTTTCGGCACTTCGGGGTTCAGGGTTCCAAGGTGTGGGATGACAAGGTAATTTTACCCTTCGAACTCCCGAATGTCGATATGCCGACGTGACTAGATCTTGTACCATGCGTCACTGGATAGGACGACCCAGATTTGTCTTGAAATATAGGTGCTTTCTCTGACACTATAACTCGGGTAACTTGGTAGGCCCGAGATCCCGGTGACCATTGATCAGCTTTACAGATGGGTCTCGGTCGCTCGAAAACAAAACTTTTCCTACTCACTTGACTTGTAACCTGAAAATATTTTCTTTCGTGCTATGCTTGGGCGCTTTCTTGTGCAACCTGCAGACCTGGGTACTTTTGTGCCCAAGACAAAAATTGTTGCTAACAGATGGTTTCAAGGAACACATCATTCCAAATTTGTCTGGAAAGAAGACAACAAAGGAAATGTGGGAGGACCTGGTAATGTTATACCAATGTAACATCTAGAGCAGGAAGATGTTTCTTAGAGAGAAGATCAGAAGCAAGAAGATGGCCAAGGGAGAGTCAATGGTTACTTACCTCATAAATCTCACTCATTATTGATATGAACTTGTAGCAATGGGAGATATTGTCGTTGAGACCGAGTTGGTGCAGACATCCTTGAATGGCTTCACCAAGCAGTGGAATGTGTTTTTCTAAGGGGTGGTTGCACAGGAGAAAATCCCTAATTGGGATTGGTTGTGGGATAACTTCACTCAGGAGGAGATATGAGTGGATGCATCTCAGGCTACTCAGTTGAAGAGTGAGGAGCAGAATCTGGCTCTTCATCCAAAGAAGAGGAGTGGAGCAAGAGGCTATAGAGACATGGGAAAAGTGAGATGTTTTACATGTCAAAAAAGTGGCCACTATGACAGTAAGTTTCCTAATAAGAAGAAGAAGGATTCAGATGTAGTAGCTACAACATCTATTGATATGGATACATTTTCAAAGAAATTCGAGGATGAATTTTCTCTAGTTTCCACTCTTTCTAGTAGAAGCAGGTTGCTTGAGTTTGAGGATAGTGGGGAATGGTTCATGGAATGTGGGTAATCTCACCATATGACAAAAATTAGGTTGATTTTACTTAGTGTTTAAAAGATGATATCAAACTACCATGTGAATAATGGGGAGTGCACCAGGCATGTGGTAAAGGGGGTTGGATGCGTCAGATTCTAGCTAGAGTCAGGAGTGTCTTTAGAGGTGGATGAGGTGATGTGTGTGTCAAATTTTAAGGTCAAATTTCTCTCTATATAATATCTNGAATACAACAATGCCAAAATAAATCCTTTATCGTAACATAATTGCAATAATTCATGTGAATCAGTCAATTATGAACTCCCTCGGTATGAGATGAAAATTAGATGGGGTAAGAAAATTGTCTGTCATTGAACAAGAAATCTTACATACAGATGCATAACCAGAGAACTAGAGTGTCTGTTAAAACTTTACAATAGGGAGCTTCGCTCTACCATCCATCCCTCAAAAAATATCATTTAACTAAGTATATATACTCCTAAACATTTGCCCAACAGAGACCTCCTAGACTTTCGGGATGAGGCATCTCTTCAATCAAATATGGCCTACACTCCTCTGTCATACGCCACCTTAATTCTGCATGGATCACACCAGGGGGTAGCTGAGCCCTTAAATGTTGAATTAGCATGCGCAGGCTTCCCTGGTGAGTCGAGGACTTGTTATGGCTTCTGTGGAAAGAATCAGTACAGGGGACCATCTTGGGCAGACTTCTCGCTGAGACATCCATACCTTGCAATTAACGAGTGAGGTGAGGTTTCAACCACCCTCTCTCTTTTTCATTTACTTTGAGCAGGTATCAGGGTCGAGATCAAGTTGAACTAGCACCTGGAGAACACAGTGATCCCTTCTGCACTTATACCCGACGCTTCGGCCCTTTGCGCAGCTCTTTCTATTGCCTCCAAGCAACTACGGGCTGTGACCTTGTGCCTATCTTCAAAGGTGCTTTCGGCATTTTGGGGTTCATGGATAGGAAGGAGAAGATCCTTTATTTTCGAAGTTGCGATGGGCAAAATGCTGAGAGGGCCTAATCGGTGCCACGCGCCCCTCTCTAATCTAACGGTACTGAACTAATTCGGTAATACTGTGGGCCCGAGTCTGGGACATCTTCGGTGCTTTGCATCTTGGGGATATGAAAGAGCTTCTCCTTGTGCTTTGAAGTCGCGATGGGCAAAAAGGCAGAGAGCCTAATCGCGCACTACGTGTCCCTCCAGGATGAATGGCTAAGATCGCTATCGGCTCTTCGGGACCCGTCTTGCCAAATTATAAAACTTAACGCCCCTCCTCCAGGCCTGCTCCTTTGTGACCAGGCACCAAAACCATGGGCCCGACTCTGGGTGCTTTCGGCACTTCGGGGTTCAGGGTTCCAAGATGTGAGATGACAAGGGACTTTTACCCTTCGAACTCCCGAATGTCGATATGCCGACGTGACTAGATCTTGTACCATGCGTCAGTGGATAGGACGACCCATATTTGTCTTGAAATATAGGTGCTTTCTCTGAAACTATAACTCGGGTAACTTAGTAGGCCTGAGATCCCGGTGACCATTGATCAGCTTTACAGATGGGTCTCGGTCACTCGAAAACAAAACTTTTCCCACTCACTTGACTTGTAACCTGAAAAGATTTTCTTCCGTGCTATGCTTGGGCGCTTTCTTGTGCAACCTGCAGACCTGGGTACTTTTGTGCCCAAGACAAAAATTGTTGCTAACAGATGGTTTCAAGGAACACATCATTCCAAATTTGTCTGGAAAGAAGACAACAAAGGAAATGTGGGAGGACCTGGTAATGTTATACCAATGTAACATCTAGAGCAGGAAGATGTTTCTTAGAGAGAAGATCAGAAGCAAGAAGATGGCCAAGGGAGAGTCAATGGTTACTTACCTCATAAATCTCACTCATTATTGATATGAACTTGTAGCAATGGGAGATATTGTCGTTGAGACCGAGTTGGTGCAGACATCCTTGAATGGCTTCACCAAGCAGTGGAATGTGTTTTTCTAAGGGGTGGTTGCACAGGAGAAAATCCCTAATTGGGATTGGTTGTGGGATAACTTCACTCAGGAGGAGATATGAGTGGATGCATCTCAGGCTACTCAGTTGAAGAGTGAGGAGCAGAATCTGGCTCTTCATCCAAAGAAGAGGAGTGGAGCAAGAGGCTATAGAGACATGGGAAAAGTGAGATGTTTTACATGTCAAAAAAGTGGCCACTATGACAGTAAGTTTCCTAATAAGAAGAAGAAGGATTCAGATGTAGTAGCTACAACATCTATTGATATGGATACATTTTCAAAGAAATTCGAGGATGAATTTTCTCTAGTTTCCACTCTTTCTAGTAGAAGCAGGTTGCTTGAGTTTGAGGATAGTGGGGAATGGTTCATGGAATGTGGGTAATCTCACCATATGACAAAAATTAGGTTGATTTTACTTAGTGTTTAAAAGATGATATCAAACTACCATGTGAATAATGGGGAGTGCACCAGGCATGTGGTAAAGGGGGTTGGATGCGTCAGATTCTAGCTAGAGTCAGGAGTGTCTTTAGAGGTGGATGAGGTGATGTGTGTGTCAAATTTTAAGGTCAAATTTCTCTCTATATAATATCTGGAGGATATGGGGTATGAAATAATGCTCGTTTATGGACATGTGTTGATACAGGAAGAGAGAGAGAGCTTGGATGAAATAGTAAGGCTTGGCATCAGGAAAGGTATGATGTATAGGGTGTTGGGACAACCTATAGGTAGGTCCAAGAGAATCTTGGATCAGAGATCTGTGTCAAACAAAGTCAGTTGGTATGACTTGACATTGATGGATGAGAAGAACAACACATCATATCAGAGTGCAAGAGAAGTAGAAGGTGAATTTTTAGGTTCATAGGGAGCAGCTACAACAATTTTGATTGGTTTAGAGAATGATCCTGGTGGAGAAACCTCCCTCGCTAACAAGTAGTGTTAGTTTTTAGCTCGGTTGGTGTCTCAATTGTGCCTATGTGTCCTAGGCCAACTAATGGACACCTTAAAAAACCCATATCATCCTTTTATTTTAGCTTAAGTTAGGCTTAGGCTTGCAGTAGAAAATTCATATTTGAGTGGAATGTGGAACCCAAGGAGAGAGGCAAAACCTCTAAAGGTGGCTAATAGTGGAGTGTGGGACCCTATCCAAGGGGAGTGCACCACCTAGTGGAGATTGGGGTCCAATTTCCCCAAATCTCATCCATTGAGGCCAGGACTTGTCACACATATCAAAGAAAATGGGGGTTAGTGAAATAAAAGGAGGCTAACGCTGAGAGGAAAAAACACATTCTCATTTGTGATTTGAGTAAGTGAGTAGAAGGAGGGGTTCTTGAGGATGAGCAAGGAGGGTGAACTGTGTTTAAACAAAAAAAAATTGAGGGAAAATATGGGACTAAAAGGTAGCTAGAAGAGGTCCGAAATAGGCCCATATTAGGCTACCAGCATCAAGCCCCACTTAGGATGATTTTTACAGTAGCAAGAGGGGAAAGTTAGGGATCTATGCCCTCATCCAAGACTGGCCATATTCATCCATATTGTACAACACAGAAAAGAGTTGAATTTTGGATGCATTCTCAGGCAATATTGGTCCATACCAGTGGTCGTATAACTACAATATGAGTGTTGAGATAGTTGGGTCGTACAGAGCCTGTGGGGAGGAAAAACTTGCCCAAAAATTTCCTGTAAGGAATTTCTGAATTGTATTTGCTGTAAAATTTCCTCAGGGTCCTCAATAAGAAGCCCTCCTTTGTTGTTTTTCCCCACACTAGAATTTACATGGTAATATCTGGTGTCTAGTGATTTTTATGTTCTTGGTTATGTATGTTTCTGCCATACTTTTTTTTGTTTTATATATTAGTTTTGAGTTAAATACCTAAATTCACATTTTATATCTCCATTAATCATTTCTGGTTAAATTAATTTATTGCCGAAAATCTCAATGACTAAGATATAGGTAAAATTCAACAAAGCTAAGTTAGGGTAATCTAAGATAGGTTAGGGTAGCCTAGGTAAGTTTATGATAGGCTAGGTTAGGTTGGTTTAGTGTAATGTAGGTTAGGCTAAGCTAGGTTAAGGTAGGATAGGATAGGCTAGGCTAAGGTAGGGTAAGGTAGGTTAGGTTAGATTAATTTAAACTAGCGTAGGCTATGTAGGATAGACTATATTAGGGTATACTAGGCTAAGTTAGGGTAATCAAGGATAAGATAATCTAGCTTAGGCTAGGTTAAGCTAAGCTAGGCTAGGCTAGGCTATGTAGGGTTGGGTTAGTCTAGGTTAGGCTAGGATAAGCTAGATCAAGCTAGATTAGGTTAGGTTAAGTTAGTTTAGTTTAAGGTATCTTACGTTAGGCTAAGCTAGGGTAGTCTAAGGTAGGATAGGTTAGGGTAGGATAGGATAGGTGAGGCCAGTGTAGGTTAGGTTAGGATATGTTAGGATATACTAAGATAAATTAAGGTAATCTAAGGTCATCTAGGGTCAGCGTAGGCTAGGCTATGTTAGGTTAGTTTAAGGTAGGCTAGTTTAGGCTGGCTAGACTAGGAAACAATGGAACTATGGGGTTGGGACTCATAAATAGCATGATATTTCCACATATAGGGTTGTTCTAGACTAGACTAGGCTAGGTTATGTTAGGTTAAGCTAGGATAAGGTAGGCTAGGGTAGTCTAAGGTAGGGTAAGTTAGGTTAGGCTAGGTAAAGTTAAACTATCTGAGGTTAGGTAGGATAGGATAGGACGTTGATGGAAAAAGCAAGGTGCATGCTCAGTGGTGCCTGGTTAGGGAAATAATTCTAGGCAAAGGAAGTGGGTACTTCATGTTACCTGATCAACAGATCACCCTCATCAATGTTGGATGATAATAATACACAAGAGGTATGGATTGGTAAGGAACCTTCTCTCACACATATCAAGGTATTTGGCTGTGATGCATATGTTCATGTTCCAAAGGAAAAGAAGAGTAAGNCGTGCTATGCTTGGGCGCTTTCTTGTGCAACCTGCAGACCTGGGTACTTTTGTGCCCAAGACAAAAATTGTTGCTAACAGATGGTTTCAAGGAACACATCATTCCAAATTTGTCTGGAAAGAAGACAACAAAGGAAATGTGGGAGGACCTGGTAATGTTATACCAATGTAACATCTAGAGCAGGAAGATGTTTCTTAGAGAGAAGATCAGAAGCAAGAAGATGGCCAAGGGAGAGTCAATGGTTACTTACCTCATAAATCTCACTCATTATTGATATGAACTTGTAGCAATGGGAGATATTGTCGTTGAGACCGAGTTGGTGCAGACATCCTTGAATGGCTTCACCAAGCAGTGGAATGTGTTTTTCTAAGGGGTGGTTGCACAGGAGAAAATCCCTAATTGGGATTGGTTGTGGGATAACTTCACTCAGGAGGAGATATGAGTGGATGCATCTCAGGCTACTCAGTTGAAGAGTGAGGAGCAGAATCTGGCTCTTCATCCAAAGAAGAGGAGTGGAGCAAGAGGCTATAGAGACATGGGAAAAGTGAGATGTTTTACATGTCAAAAAAGTGGCCACTATGACAGTAAGTTTCCTAATAAGAAGAAGAAGGATTCAGATGTAGTAGCTACAACATCTATTGATATGGATACATTTTCAAAGAAATTCGAGGATGAATTTTCTCTAGTTTCCACTCTTTCTAGTAGAAGCAGGTTGCTTGAGTTTGAGGATAGTGGGGAATGGTTCATGGAATGTGGGTAATCTCACCATATGACAAAAATTAGGTTGATTTTACTTAGTGTTTAAAAGATGATATCAAACTACCATGTGAATAATGGGGAGTGCACCAGGCATGTGGTAAAGGGGGTTGGATGCGTCAGATTCTAGCTAGAGTCAGGAGTGTCTTTAGAGGTGGATGAGGTGATGTGTGTGTCAAATTTTAAGGTCAAATTTCTCTCTATATAATATCTAGAGGATATGGGGTATGAAATAATGCTCGTTGATGGACATGTGTTGATACAGGAAGAGAGAGAGAACTTGGATGAAATAGTAAGGCTTGGCATCAGGAAAGGTATGATGTATAGGGTGTTGGGACAACCTGTAGGTAGGTCCAAGAGAATCTTGGATCAGAGATCAGTGTCAAACAAAGTCAGTTGGTATGAATTGACATTGATGGATGAGAAGAACAACACATCATATCAGAGTGCAAGAGAAGTAGAAGGTGAATCTTCAGGTTCATAGGGAGCAGCTACAACAATTTTGATTGGTTTAGAGAATGATCCTGGTGGAGAAACCTCCCTCGCTAAGAAGTAGTGTTAGTTTTTAGCTCGGTTGGTGTCTCAATTGTGCCTATGTGTCCTAGGCCAACTAATGGACACCTTAAAAAACCCATATCATCCTTTTATTTTAGCTTAAGTTAGGCTTAGGCTTGCAGTAGAAAATTCATATTTGAGTGGAATGTGGAACCCAAGGAGAGAGGCAAAACCTCTAAAGGTGGCTAATAGTGGAGTGTGGGACCCTATCCAAGGGGAGTGCACCACCTAGTGGAGATTGGGGTCCAATTTCCCCAAATCTCATCCATTGAGGCCAGGACTTGTCACACATATCAAAGAAAATGGGGGTTAGTGAAATAAAAGGAGGCTAACGCTGAGAGGAAAAAACACATTCTCATTTGTGATTTGAGTAAGTGAGTAGAAGGAGGGGTTCTTGAGGATGAGCAAGGAGGGTGAACTGTGTTTAAACAAAAAAAAATTGAGGGAAAATATGGGACTAAAAGGTAGCTAGAAGAGGTCCGAAATAGGCCCATATTAGGCTACCAGCATCAAGCCCCACTTAGGATGATTTTTACAGTAGCAAGAGGGGAAAGTTAGGGATCTATGCCCTCATCCAAGACTGGCCATATTCATCCATATTGTACAACACAGAAAAGAGTTGAATTTTGGATGCATTCTCAGGCAATATTGGTCCATACCAGTGGTCGTATAACTACAATATGAGTGTTGAGATAGTTGGGTCGTACAGAGCCTGTGGGGAGGAAAAACTTGCCCAAAAATTTCCTGTAAGGAATTTCTGAATTGTATTTGCTGTAAAATTTCCTCAGGGTCCTCAATAAGAAGCCCTCCTTTGTTGTTTTTCCCCACACTAGAATTTACATGGTAATATCTGGTGTCTAGTGATTTTTATGTTCTTGGTTATGTATGTTTCTGCCATACTTTTTTTTGTTTTATATATTAGTTTTGAGTTAAATACCTAAATTCACATTTTATATCTCCATTAATCATTTCTGGTTAAATTAATTTATTGCCGAAAATCTCAATGACTAAGATATAGGTAAAATTCAACAAAGCTAAGTTAGGGTAATCTAAGATAGGTTAGGGTAGCCTAGGTAAGTTTATGATAGGCTAGGTTAGGTTGGTTTAGTGTAATGTAGGTTAGGCTAAGCTAGGTTAAGGTAGGATAGGATAGGCTAGGCTAAGGTAGGGTAAGGTAGGTTAGGTTAGATTAATTTAAACTAGCGTAGGCTATGTAGGATAGACTATATTAGGGTATACTAGGCTAAGTTAGGGTAATCAAGGATAAGATAATCTAGCTTAGGCTAGGTTAAGCTAAGCTAGGCTAGGCTAGGCTATGTAGGGTTGGGTTAGTCTAGGTTAGGCTAGGATAAGCTAGATCAAGCTAGATTAGGTTAGGTTAAGTTAGTTTAGTTTAAGGTATCTTACGTTAGGCTAAGCTAGGGTAGTCTAAGGTAGGATAGGTTAGGGTAGGATAGGATAGGTGAGGCCAGTGTAGGTTAGGTTAGGATATGTTAGGATATACTAAGATAAATTAAGGTAATCTAAGGTCATCTAGGGTCAGCGTAGGCTAGGCTATGTTAGGTTAGTTTAAGGTAGGCTAGTTTAGGCTGGCTAGACTAGGAAACAATGGAACTATGGGGTTGGGACTCATAAATAGCATGATATTTCCACATATAGGGTTGTTCTAGACTAGACTAGGCTAGGTTATGTTAGGTTAAGCTAGGATAAGGTAGGCTAGGGTAGTCTAAGGTAGGGTAAGTTAGGTTAGGCTAGGTAAAGTTAAACTATCTGAGGTTAGGTAGGATAGGATAGGACGTTGATGGAAAAAGCAAGGTGCATGCTCAGTGGTGCCTGGTTAGGGAAATAATTCTAGGCAAAGGAAGTGGGTACTTCATGTTACCTGATCAACAGATCACCCTCATCAATGTTGGATGATAATAATACACAAGAGGTATGGATTGGTAAGGAACCTTCTCTCACACATATCAAGGTATTTGGCTGTGATGCATATGTTCATGTTCCAAAGGAAAAGAAGAGTAAGCTAGATAAGAAGGTTGAAAAGTGTATATTTAATGGATATAAATATTGTCTCAAAGGTTATAAGATTTGGAACCCGGAAACTAAGAAGGTAGTGTATAGCTGAGATGTGGTATTTAGATAAATGAAGGATGTTGTTAAATAGGAAGCCCTACCAAGTAAGGAAGAACCATAGAAAATAGAGTTTTATTTAAAGGATGATGAATCTGACTCTACAGAAGAACAAGAATCAGAAGAAGAAGATACTCATACTCAGTTATTGAGGAGATCAGTTCGAGAAAGAAGGCTATCGGAAAGGTATATTCCATATGATTTCTGTTCAAAATTTTATTTGTCTATTAGTGATGATGATCCTAGAACTATCAGGGAGGGAGTGGATTCAGAGGATGGAAATATATGGAAAAGGGCCATGGACAAAGAAATGGCATCTTTGGATAAGAATGAGGCTTGGGATCTAGTGGATTTGTCCACTGGAAGAAATCCCATTGGCAACAAATGGGTATTTAAAAAGAAGATGAATGTTGAAGGAAAAGTGGATAAATACAAAGCTCAGTTAGTAGAAAAGGGTTATTCCCAGGTTGAGGGAATTGATTTTGGTGATATTTTTTCTCCTGTTGCCAATTTAACCTCTATAATATTTATGTTATCTATTTTTGTTGCATTCGATTTTGAAGTAGAACAGATGGATGTGAAGACAACATTCCTACATGGGGATATGGAAGAAGAAATCTTATTGAAGAAATCAAAATTTTATGCTATGAAGGGTAAGAAGGAGTTGGTATGCAATCTCAAAAAGTCCTTGTATGGTTTAAAACAATCGCCAAGGATGTGGTATAAAAAATTTGATACTTATATGCTGGGACTTGGCTTCACAAGAAGTAAAGAGGATCATTGTGTGTATTTTAAATTAATTGGTGATCATTTGATTTATTTGGTCTTGTATGTGGATTACATGTTGCTGATAGGAAACAACAAGGAGAACATCCATGATGTGAAAACTCAGTTGTCCTCTAAATTTGACATGAAGGATCTCGGTGCTTCAAATTTAATTTTGGGCATGGAAATTAAAAGAGATAGGAAAAGGAGGAAACTCTAGTTAAATTAGAGAAAATATGTTGAGACAATATTGAAGAGGTTTAATATGTAGGAATGTAAACCCGTCAATGTTCCTATTCGTGTTGGTGTAAAGTTATCTGCGGAGCAGTTTCCTAAGACACGTGAAGAGGAGGAGTACATGTCTCGTGTTCCATATGCGAGTGAAGCTGGAAGTTTGATGTTTGTAATGGTCTGTACTGGACCGGACATTGCATATCTAGTGGGAGTTTTGAGCAGGTATATGTCAAAACTAGGGAAGGAGCATTGGACAATAGTGAAAAGGGTTTTCATGTATTTGCGTGGAACTTCTAGCTATGTATTGTGCTGTGAAGGAAGACTGGGATTGGACAGAGTGGTGGATATACATGGCTTTGTGGATGCAGACTAAGATGGAGATGTGGATCATAGGAGATCTACAAGTGGGTATGTGTTTATCCTATTTGGAGGAGCAATAAGTTGGATGAGAAAAAGACAGGTTGCAGTGGCATTTTCAACTATGGAAGTTGAATACATGGCAACCACTCATGCAAGTAAGGAAGCAGTATGGTTACAAAGATTATGTTCAGGAATTGGGTTGGTACAACAAGCTGTAAGGATAGAATGTGACAGTCAGAGTGCAATTTTTATGGCGAAGAACCTGTATTATCATTCAAATAAAAAGAATATTGATATTCAATATCACTTTGTGAGAGACATGAATGAAGAAAATAAATTATCGTTGACGAAGGTGGAAACTTTGAAGAATTTTGAAGACTCGTTAACAAAATATGCGAGCACTGAGAAGTTCTCTTGGTGTAGAGGAACCATGGGAATTGTTGCCCTGGATTGTTGACTATGTAACCTTATAACCCCCTGTATGCAAAGAAAACAACAAGTGGGAGAATGTATGGTATGTGTTATATTCTTTGCACGAGTGGGACAAAAAAAAATTCTGCCTCGGGAAACATGTCACATATTTAGGTGGTTTTTCGGCACATGGTTTTTTACCGATGGTTTTCTATTTCTAGTTAAGGAATTAGGGTTGTTGACTAATCCAGGTCATTGAGTTAGGGTTTTGGATCCTATTGGATCCTATATGTATATTGTTTTGTAAAAAATGTTCACTATGAATGAATATAGAATATATTGGTTTTCCCGGTTTGGGTTTCCACGAGAAAAATATCTGTGTAATGTTTGTAGTTTCCATTGTATCTTTTTTTTTCTTTTACTGAAAATTTGTTTTCAGTAAATATTGTACAAGGTTAAAATATACAAGATTAAGCTAGACTAGGATAGGCTAAGGTAGATCATGCTAGGTTAATTTAAGCTAGGATAGGTGATCCAGGGGATCAAAATATGCTCAAAAATAAAAGTTCTTGGAATTCATTGAAAATAGACTTGTTCATATGCATCATCTTCACAATCCCAATGCAACTTGAACAGGCTCAAACAGACGTTGTATGCAAGAGATATCGCGTTCAATCCACTTTGCCAAACATGCAAAATTTGTGTTGATTGTACAGTCTGTATAGTCCGTATTATTGACTGTGCAGACTGTATTGACATGTGGCAATGTGACTTTACTAACACATGGTAGGGTGACGTGGCAAGGTGATTGGGTAGGTGATGTGGAAGGATCGTACGTGGACCTATCATATTCTAACACATGTCATTTAGGTGGTGAATGGGAAGGTGCCACGTGGCCTAGCCAAGGGCTGCCACGTGGCACCCCATTATTGGTTTATGTGGTAAAATTTATATGGAGTCCATGAGAGTCAAACCCAAGACCTCCAATAAGGCTAGAGTCTCCACACAAGCCAGGATACGAGCCCGCCTGCCATTTGTTTCTTAACCATATACCAGTTAAATTGTATTTAAATTTGATGTGTTGTTTGGTTGGGCAGAGAAAGGGTCGAGGATTATCCCCATCCCATGGACCTTATTACATTATGATGTAGGAGCATTGCCAGCAAAGCGCAAGTGGAGGACAGCTAAGCACACTAATGTGCATTTTGAAGAAATGATTTTGAATTTAAGAAGGCATGTCACGCAAATATTTTGAAAATATTGTAATTTATGACCATCTTAAATGTTTTGGAGCTGAACGATCATGTGAGATAAACTGGGAATGTATTTTATTTTAATGAAGTTGCTTCTAGTACAGATTCGATGTGTCTGATCTTATCTGTTTTTCACAAACATCTCTTGTAATAAATCCTTAGTATTTTAATGTTTTTATTTCAATAGGATAGCACTAAGGTAGTTTGGAGGGAAATCTCAATGAGCTTGTGTTGTATAAATATATGTATTGTTTCCCAAATGAGGTTGTTGATCATTGATATTTGTTGGCATTCTAGTTGTTGATAGTTGTTGCCATTGTAGCTAATATTTGAGAGTTGATGAGGAGTATTGTATGAACCCATTTATATAACAGTTGAATGAATATAACAGAGGGGCATTGTTCCAAATTTATGGTGTTGTTGTGTCTATCTAAATGAATGAAAGAATGGTAGGCTTTATGTTTATTTGCAATTCTCTATTATTATTTGTTTTTATGTTATGAATTATTTTACATGGTTGGGTGTATGAATCTCTGAGATATTAGATAAGTTTCAATTTTTTCTCTTCTACGAACAAGTGCAAGGATTCCATAGAGTCTGCAAGGTGTGTGTTGACAGAGTCTATTTTGACTCAGAAGCTCAGAAGAGATAACATGAAACTTTTGTATGCAAGGAGTTCATAATTTCCCGTAAGGGGTGCATGACAGAGTCTTTTGACTAATAAAATCAAGAAGAGTAACATAATTTTCTTTTGCAAAAGGGTGTGAAGAACTGTCACAAGGTGTGCACTGTCGTCCACAGAGAAGTTAAATTGTGGAGGAGAACCTGTTGCAGGACGTGCACAAAATCAAATTCGACTAAGTGTTGAATAAAGGGCTCTAAGGAGAAATATTTTGAGAGAAGGACAAGCTCAGGAGGGAAAGAGCGTGAGAAATATTCAATAGGGAGGTTCCCTTTAAGGTCTCCCAAATAAACAAGCAAGATCCATCCAAGAGGGAGCGGGATCATTCCAAACCATCAGATCTTGGAAAGATGCATGGAGGTTATCCGTGAAGCATTTTGACACTTTGTGGTTCGGAGTGGTTTGAAGTATTGTGAGAATAAGGGTATCTGAATTCACTAAGTTGTGAAGGGATCCTAGTCGTTTTCTACGAGGCGGATACGTTGCAACAGATTGGAGAGTTCGGGAGATAGAGGTCCGGAGAAGTTGCGTGGAGAAAGTAAAATCTTCGCAAAGTCACGAAGGCTGAATTATAGCTGGAACATCAAATCCATAAGGAAATGTGGTAGAGATCTGTGTATTTTGGAAGAAATTTTTTTAGAGGAGACAACGACGGAGGTCGTAAAATCACCAAAGTCGAAGTGAATAAGCGAGTTGACCCACTGTCGCAACCGTGGTTTTATTGGAGACGAAGTCTATCATGGGAGATAGCACTCGTGAATTGTTGTTTCCAGAAGCGCTCAAGAGTAGGGTCAAGAGTAATTTGAACCTACAGGTAACATCAAAGGGACTTGTGTGTCATTTTTTCAACATCTATTGAATGTCTAAAGAGCCGATTCAGCTCAGGAATTTCAGTATCCAAGACCTGGAGGTCACAGAATCCTGAGGAGGGAAGGGCGGGTTGCATCAAAGTGGTATTAGAGAAGCCATTTGTGTGCAGGAAGTATAAAAAGGAGAGAGGTGACAAAGAAGTAACCTGATATCATCAAGTGGTATCAGATACATCATCACAATGTCGCTTATAAGATGTGTAGAGCCACCTGTAGCAAATCGATCTTTGTAAATGGAAATGAGAGAAATTCACTCAAGTCTAGATGCCATGGAAACATCACAAAGGATAGC
>JZKD02S2261605.1:386988-403119 GCA_000966675.3 Picea glauca
CAAGGAGGAGTGGAAGAGACCTCAGGGTAAAATGGAGAGAGGTGGATCCTCACAGCGAGGACAGCAATATGCTGAACCGAGGAGGCAACATATAGAGCAAGGAGGTGGTTATGCTGATGCCAACGCTTTTCCTCGTACCAGAGGCAGAGGAAGAGGTAGAGGAGGAGTTATCACATGTTTTACATGTGGAAAAGATGGACACAAAGCCGTGGATTGTCCAGACAGGAAGATGGACAGAGGAGAAGCTCACATCACTGAGGCGCAGAGGCATGATGATGAGGATGAAGATGCCGGAAGTGGGAAGTCACTGACAGTGCATAAAATTTTGTTAACACCCGAGAAGGAGGTGAAAGATACAGCTCAGAGAACCAGACTATTCATAACGACTTGCAAGACAAAGGGCTGGAAATGCAAGGAAATAGTGAACAGCGGAAGCACCGATAATCTCGTTTCGACCAAGATGGTGGAGAAATTGGAGCTAGAGACAACCAATCACCCGAGTCCATATAAAGTGTCATGGCTGCAGAAAGGACACCAGGTATGTGTTACGAAACAATGCTTGGTTGAATTTAAAATGGATGAATATAAGGATAAGATTTTGTGTGATGTCATTCCCATGGATGTCTGTCATGTATTATTGGGGAAACCATGGAAGTATGACAGAAATGTGGTTCATGACGGGAGGATGAACACATACACCTTGGAGAAGCATGGGAAAACACACCGATTGCTTCCGATAAAGGATAAAGAAGTAAAGCCGGAAGTAAACAGCACAATACTTCTCATGAGTGAAAAGGAGATTCTCACAGAGATGGAGAAAAATGAAGATCCACAATTCTTTGTGGTCAGGAAACCGAGAATTGTCCTGACAAGTACAAGAGTGGATGACTTGTCGGAGGAGATTCAGGAACTGTTGGGAGAGTTCGCTGATATCATCGTGGACGAACTACCTCGTTCGTTGCCACTGATGAGGAGTGTGAGTCACCACATTGACCTCATACCCGGAGCAAGTTTACCAAATAAGGCAGCATATAGGTTGAAACCTCAGGAGAATGAGGAGGTCAAAAGGGAGGTACATGATTTGCTAGATAAAGGACTGGTGAGGGAGAGTCTGAGTCCATGTGTTGTTCCGACAGTACTAAGTCCGAAGAAGGATGGAGGCTGGAGGATGTGTACAGACTCCAGAGTGATTAATAAAATCACCATTAGGTACAGATTTCCACTGCCAAGAATGGATGATCTGATGGATTGCCTGAGTGGGGAAAATTATTTTTCGAAAATTGACCTCAAGAGCGGATATCACCAAATCCGGATGAGAGAAGGAGATGAATGGAAGACGGCATTCAAGACAAACGAGGGTTTGTATGAATGGTTGGTCATGCCATTTGGTTTGACAAACGCGTCGAGCACATTCATGAGACTGATGAATGAAGTCCTGCGGGAATTCATCGGAAAGTTTGTGGTCGTATACCTGGATGACATACTAATTTTCAACAAGACCAAGGCTGAGCATTTGGAGCATTTGGCCATTGTGATGAGAAGACTACAGTAGGAGAACCTGTTGGTCAACATGAAGAAGTGTTCCTTCATGCAGACTGAACTCATTTATTTGGGTTTTGTAATTTCAGCTAATGAGTTGAAAATGGATCCTGAGAAGGTGGAAGTAATCAGGAATTGGACATCACCCTGAAATATCTTCGAGGTGAGGAGCTTCCATGGACTGGCTAGTTTCTATAGGAAATTTATCAGGAATTTTAGTGGGATTAGCGCAGAAATGATGGACACCGTGAAGAAGCGGCATAAAGTTTTTCATTGGACAGCAGAGGCTGAAAGGAGCTTCAATCTGTTGAAGCAGAAGATTACAGAGCAACCAATTTTGGCGTTGCCTAATTTTCAAAAGACATTTCAGGTGAAATGTGATGCCAGTGGGTATGTTGTTGGAGGGGTCTTGAGTCAGGATGACAGACTTGTTGCATATTTCAGTGAGAAGCTGGATGATGCAAAGCTGAAGTACTCCACATATGATAAAGAGTTTTATGCCATCATACAGGCATTAAAGAAGTGGAGGCATTACTTGATACCCAAGGAATTTGTGTTGTACAGTGATAATCATGCATTGCAGTTTGTAAGTCAACAGGATAAGTTGAACCAAAAACATGCAAAATGGGTAGAGTACATGCAAAATTTCACATTTGTCATTAAGAAAATTTCAGGAACTGCTAACAAAGTGGTTGATGCTTTGAGCAGGAAATGTTTGTTGTTGCAGGAGTTCAGAGTCAAGACCTTGGGTTTTGAAAATCTAAAGGACATGTATGCTGGAGATGCGGACTTCGGGGAGGCTTATGAAGCAGCTGAGAATTCGGTTCTCAGAGATCGGAGTCCTTGGATAGACTACCTGATCCAGGATGGATTTTTGTTCAAAGGCAATCAATTGTGCATTCCAGATTTCTCCATGAGAGAGAATTTAGTGAAGGAAAAGCACAGCGGGGGCTTAGCAGGTCATTTTGGACATGAAAAAACATTTGCAAAGCTGAGCGAATCGTATTTTTGGTCGGGCATGCACGCTGATGTCAAACGATTTGTTGACAGATGCAGGATATGTCAACATGCGAAGGGCCAAAAGCAGAACACGGGGCTCTATCAGCCATTGCCCATACCCGAAGAGCCATGGGAATCCATTAGCATGGATTTTGTTTTGGATTTGCCGAGAACACAATGAGGAGTTGATTCCATCTTCGTGGTGGTAGACAGGTTCTCGAAGATGGCACATTTTATACCATGTCATAAGACCAGCAATGCGACCCACATCGCAAACTTGTTTTTTAAATAGATCGTTAGATTGCATGGGTTGTCGAGAAGCATAGTCTCGGACAGGGATACAAAATTCATAGGTCATTTTTGGAGGACGCTATGGAAGAAGCTCAGAACTAATTTGGATTTTAGTTCAGCTTATCATCCGCAAATGGATGGCCAAATAGAGGTGGTGAATAGAAGTCTGGGGCATTTATTGAGAAGCTTGGTGACAGAGCACCATAGCAGTTGGGACCAGATATTACCACAGGCAGAATTTGCTTACAATGACTCTGTGAACAGGAGTACAGGGAGAAGCCCATTCCAGATTTTGTATGGAACACAGCCGAGGGGAGTTTCTAAGCTCAGGGAGTCAGGACAGGCTGAAACTAGCAGCGCTCGTGCTGAAGAATTCACTGAAGCGATGGAGGAACTTCACACGAAGGTGAAGCAGTGACTGATGAAATCAAATCAAGAGTATAAGCGCAGAGCCGATCAGCGAAAGAGACAACTTCAGTTTGAAGTTGGGGACATGGTTCTGGCGCACTTAAGAAAGGAAAGGTTCCCGAGGGGAACATATAACAAGCTCAAGATGAAGAAAATTGGGCCATGCAAAGTCCTGAAGAAGTTTGGGGAGAATGCATATGAAATTGAGTTTCCAGAGGGCATCGGGATATCTCCGATTTTTAATATTTCGGATTTATACTCATACAGGGCTGAGCAAGCAGAGGCTGGAATTGAAGAACCAGTGGTCCAGTGGCAGAAACAATTTCCAGTTGCACAGAAACCGCAGATGGAGTGCATACCAGATAAAAGAGTAGGCAGGAAGACTAGGAGAAAGCAATATTTTGAATACCTGGTGAAATGGAAGAATCACCCAGTGGAGGATGCCAGCTGGGAGATAGAAGCAGTTATCCAAAACCATGGACAAACTGTACAGGAGCTCATGGACAGGAGCCCATGAAATATTTTGAGCCGAGGAGTATGATGCAGGAGCATCCACAACTCATCAAGCGCGCCAGCGCGTGGAGCAGAGAAAGATAGTTGGACAAGCCAGCAAAACTTCCTTTTGAATTTTACCTTGAAACAGTTGCGCCAAGCATTAATGAGTTAATGTAATGAAGCGCACTTGTATTGTATTGTAGATAGGAAGGCATTTAATAGTTTTAATGTTGTTAGATAGGAATTTATTGTACAATTGATGGCTTCAGATTTCGAGAGGGCAAACGGAATATAGGCACCCTCCTTTGTACATTGTAAGACAGGCAATTATCATTGAGAGCAAGCAGAGCAGAGCAGAGAACCTGTGGAGAACACCCATGTACAGATTGAATTAATAGAACAGAGTCTTTGATTCAGCTTCATGGTCTGTGTTTTTTCTCTATCTTGATATTATGCTCATGTATGTTTGTTTTCTGTCATGCGTTTGGTTTAATATGTTGCGTGTGAGATTTCATAGTTGATTTGAAGTCTGTGAGAGAGAGGAAAATGAGTTTCAATTGTTTCTCTGTCTGAGCCAGGAGATTCCTGCATAGAGTGCAGTGGAATTCATCCGCATAGAGTGCATTGATGAGGCCAGACAGTTGAGCTTTTATTCTCATCTGCCAGAGTTGAATTGGGTTGTTCGAGTCGTGCAGGAGGAGTGCAGGTCGAACCTGAAGTCTCAGCTGCTGGTTTGAGCAAAGGAGGCATAAACTTTTGTTGAAGGAAGTACACAGAGTCGGGAAGACCCAACATCTCGAGAGTTGTTGAGGTCGGGCACAAGAGTGTGTGCAGAACCCCTGAAGGAGCGAATTGATAAAGCTTAGGAGGGATAGTTCCTTTATAAATACTGTGGGAACAAATCTAGGTGAGGCTTGAACAGGAAGGAGTTGTAGAGCTGACAAAATCCTCTAGGAGGAGAATCAATGGACTGGATTCGTGGTGGAAAATCGCAAGATCCCGTCGACCGTCAGGTCTAAGAAAAATTGCGAGGGGTTTAACCCTTAGGCTCAGGAGGAAGGATCAAAGCCCATTGAACTTTGGGCTTCGACGTTTGTGGAAACAAGAGTTTTATACTCATCGGAATCGCGAGTAGCGATTTTCCGAATTCATCGGAACCGTTGATCGCCAGGTGACAGGTGGCACGATATCCCTAGGAATCGGGATTCGGCACTTAGAGAATTTTAGTGTCGAAGAGATCGCAGTAGGATCGCAAAACCCCGAATTACGAAGGGTCCCACTGTCAGAGTGGGGAATTTGACACGTGGCATCGAGGTTCGGGGATCGGGACTTGGTAGGTCCTGTGAAACGGTGTCACGGAAATCGCGAACTCCCGATCGGGGATTTCCCGAGTTCACAGGTGCGTGGGGTCCAAGTGACGGCAGCAAGGACACGTGCCATCGGAGCTCGGGGTTCGGGGTTTTGTGTTGCAAGTAAAACGCGACATCAGTTTTGCCGAATTCCCGAGAGGGAAAATCTCGAAAGAAAGGAAATGTTGACCATTGACTCGCTAACTCACATCGGACTTCGGAGAATCGTGAGGTGAGAGACCTATGATCACGGAATTCGCGATATAGTGAAACCCGATTTTCTAATAAGCAAAGGGGAGATCGACGAGGAAAGGAGAACTGTGGGTAGAAGACTCCCGAGAGGAGTTGGAAGAGCCTTCAACTCTTCGGGCCAGTAAGGAAGAAGGTCCTGGTGATCGTGACCGTTCTCTAAGGAGCAGGGAGGGTTGCGTCATGAAGTTTGAAAAATTAGGGTTTCCTCATAAAACCCTAAGTAGTAGTTGCAGTGGTAGTCTCAGAACCAGTTGAAGTTGCAGTACCAGTTGCAGTTGCAGTCATACTACCAGTTGCAGTTGTAGTCGTACTACCCCTTGCAGTCACCCTTGAATTTTTTAAAGAGTTGGTAATGATTACCATTGCTACCATATGGTGCCACCACCTGCAAATGCTATCATAGGTATGTACTCACATATGTTTAAATGGTTAAACTTTAAAGAGTGTTTTCAAGAGAAGGGATCTCTTGCCATAGATCCAAAAGGATCTCAATATCCAACCCATTCAGAGGAATGATGCAACCCAGGTGTGATTATTCTGATATGCATCCATTTTTATATTGATCAATGTTTCATCATTATAACCTTTTCTAAGTCAAGGTATTAGATGGATTAAAAGTTGAGATCATATAGATTATCCTCTAACCCAACCTTTTGTCAAGATAGTGTATTGTCTTAGTACAAAAGACAGGTTGAAGAAGGCACTCGTCATCTTGAGTGAAGGAGACTTAGAATAAAAGCAAGCACTCATTCCTGAGGACAAGGCTCTAGGTTTTATTAATCAAGTTGATAAGATTCAAGGTACACATGACAAGTTGATGACTATAGATGAGATAGCAGTCTTTGTAAAGTATCATACTTAATAGCATGTGAGCATATAGAAGAAAATGCTTTGCCTGATACAACTAACACCTCCTCTAGGAGAAACCTCATGTGTTAGTTCCAGGTTGACATGGAAGAATGTTTGATCACAACAATATGAGAGTGTTGACCTCATTTCGTATTGTATTCCTTACCTTTAATCTTTTCTTCAGATAAATTACAAGTGATAGCTCTAAAGGAGCTACAGTGATGAATGTTAATGTTATTGCTTTATATTATCAGAAGGATGTTATTCCTGCTTGCTATTTTGTTGACCTTGCTCCAGGTCATAGGTAATAACCCTGAGGAATATATAGTGAAGGTTTCTAAAGGAAACGTGCTAAAGGAGAAATCTTAAATGAAGCAATCATCATTGGAAGTGAAGAAAATGGCTTGTATAAACTAAAGGGTCACTCAGAGGCTACCATGACCCACGCCATTGAAAAATCATGTGAACTTTGGCATAGATGATCTCACATCAACTACAAGGCACTACCATACATATGCAAAGCGGTCATAGGTTTACCATAACTCAAGGTTGACCATGAAGGCATATGCAATGGGTGTGCGCAATGGAAGAACATCAATAACCCTTTTCTGAAGAGAGACAGCAAAGTAGAAGGAGTCTTAGAGCTCATTCATTCAGATGTATATGGCCTAACCCAACCCAATGGATAGGGGCTAGGATGATCATGAACCTCCAATCCAAGATTTCTAACCAAATTCAATGCTATGATATTAGCTTGTGAACTACAATCGAACAAAGCCTCTATCTTTGTCTTCTTGACCTGAATCTTGATGTGGAAGTGCTTGGTCATCTCCTTCTCTTCCTAGTGATTAAGAATACTCATATTCACCTCCTTCTGCAAAGATGTGCAGACAATCTCTTCATTCATATTTGAGATAATTTCAACCTGATTTCTTGAAACTATGGCTAAAAGGTTTTTTTTCTTTTTGTCCTTCTTGCGATTCTTCGGGTTCAGTTCTGAATGCAGTTTCCAACATTTTCCCTTGGTGTGGCCATAAATGTTGAAATTATTGTAATGGCTGTTGGGATATTTGCACTAATGTGTATTGGTTTTTGTCTTCTTATCTTTCCCCCCTTTCCACTTATTCTTCCCCTCCTTGGAAGCTTACAGATTTCTTTCTTCTTCGAACCACTTGGTTTCATGTTCTTTTGGCCTATGTTTTCTAGGTAATGTGCTTGTACACACACCTCATCCATTATCATTCGCTTGAATATCATCACATGCTTTTGTAGATGATTGTGTAAACCCCCCAGATACTTGAGGAGTACATCTGGGTTCTTGGGAGAGATATTGTTGCCACCCAAAGTTTTGGGTTCATTTTTGCGTTCACACACAAACGAAAGTGTGCATGCTCATTCCATAGTTTTTCATGTGCCTAAGAAAATGCACTAGGAATGAAATAGAGTGAACATCAAAATGTGTTTTTCAAGTTGCATGCTAATATTAAATACTACCAAGTATGCATTGGTACAATTTTTGTCAGTTGTGTCAGAAAACAAGAATATGCTCATCGGAATCAAGAATGGAATCATTGGGAAATCTCCCTGAATGATTATTTCCAGCAACATACAAAGATGTGGTATGACTAGAGAATGTGTTGACCAGGAAGTTAAGATTTCCTTTCATGCATGAAGTCTGCATGGATCACTGGAAAGTACCAGAAGAGTGCGAGGAATTTTTATCAAGAAAATGAGTGGAGCAGAGAATAAAGAGACAATGCTCCGCAACAAAGAAAGATATAAAGGAAGATAGAGCATCAGAAATAGAGTTAGATATTTTGAGTTAAATTAGCTAGATAGAGCCTTTAGTATCGAGCTCACTTTGATCTTGTTTTATTGTTTTAATGCTTTGAATATAGTTATATGTCTATTATATGTCTGAGTTTTGAGCAAGGACGCATTGTGTAGCATGTTGTAATTCATGGGCTTTATATAACAAAGATATGAAGTTATATGGATGTCATATGTATTTGTCCTATGTAATGAATATTTGTTATGTGCTGGATTTCTTTCATTAATAAAGATATGATAGTTATGATCCATTATGTGTCTGTTATGTATGATTTGAGGATGTGTGTGTATATTTTAATTCTTTCAGTCATGATAGTTTATCACAAATGAGTTACATGGATGCCAGTTGCAGTGACTTCTCATGTGTTTAAGACTCCATCCCTATCACAAGAGCTTATGGTCATTGCAATCCTCTCTGCATCTCGGGTGAGACCTTCCTTGGCCTTGGTCGAGGATTGATATGATGGTGCTTTGGGGTTTGTGTTGGACAACTTTGGACAATCCATTGGTCTAAAAATTTTCAGCATTAAGAAGGACGAGACACATGCAAGTGTGGACCAAAAGTTCCCAACAAATACCCAATATGATGACCATATTTTCGAACTTAGTGGTGTGCTCCTATACACTCTTCCCCTGCCTCTGCCTGAAGTAGTGCCATCAGATACATTGGTCCTCTACATACCCGATAAGGAAGAATTGAGACTCGATGATGGTTTTTAAGTCCTCCCACCTAGTTATTGGCAGATCACCCTCTATCCTAAGTGTTTTTGTATGGATTTCCCACCAAGTTAAATCATGGCCCTCTAAATTCGATCTAGAAAATGAAATCTTCTTCTCTTCATCTATATGGTGAATGCTAAAATAAACTTCTAATTGTTGCAACCAATGATTTAGTTTTAATGCATCGATCTCATCCTGGTATGGATTTATGTCCACTTTCATTTCCATGTTGAATAGGGACTATGAAAATTTCATGGCACTCGAATTTGGATGTTTTTTCTCATATTCTTTCTGTGACTCTTTTCCCAAGTCTTCATGATCTCCCGAATTTCTATCCAATTTGATCTCTGAGTTAGAGCCTCCACCATCTTCGAACGGTCTGAGCTTGCTTGCTAGAGACTCCATGAGGAGGTTCATATTGTCACTCATGTTAGAAACTTTCACTTCCAACCTATCAAATCTCTCTTTTGATGGATATCGATGGTTGTTATGAAAATACTTGTCTGCCATGGTTAGGGTTTCTGTGACTTCTCTTTAAGTTGATTCTTGATTTCTGCAACTTCCCACAAATACCCAAAATAAAAACATTCTCTAATACTAATATGATCTGTAAATTGTCGTGGATATTCCACTGGAACAGTTTGTCACAACAGATCTGATAAATAAAACTAAAATCTACACTATGAAGGTTAAATTCCTTTAGATTCTAGAATATTTAGTTTCTGATTTTCTAGTTATGCATGAAATAGATAAAATGTAGAAAATAGAGAACAATAAAATATAATCACACACCATCCAAAAGATAACACAAATATTTTCTCTTGGAAACCCTTATGGAAGAAAACCCAGGCAGAAGGTGAGGATGCTCTTTTTTTGTTTCTTTGGTATGGAAATAATGCAACTACAGAGGAGAAGGCACTCTCTATGGAGTTATATGAGACATGTGGCCTATTAGGTTGCTACAAAACATTAACCCCCTCTATTATGCTCTCTAATTTCCTACTCCCAACTTTTTTCTCTACTATGGAACAAAATACAATAACATAGAATGGAACCCCTTCTCCTCCTAGTGGAATGGTATTTAACATAGATTGATACCCTTCTAGGGGTAGGTTTTTGACTTCCTCAACCCTCAATTATGGTAGGGTTTTGAAATTTATAGAATCTTCTTGGAATTCCTCATGTGGATAGGCCCATATGCATAAGTAATGGGGGTTGACGTGGCATCCTCTCGTACCATGGTGGTCAACATGATAGGTCAACTTGTGGGAGGAATAAATTTTTCATACAAACTCTAATTGACACATGATCTACATCGTTGGAAAGGTATTGGAGCATAGAACATCATTAATGGGGTATGCACAAATTTTGGACACCAGAACCCCAAAAAACATCATTTAATGCCTCAAATTGCTTTGAAAGGTTCCGGACCCCAATTTTCCAAACTGGGACCTACTAGTAAAATGACCCTGCAAGTTGATTCCTCCATTTTTTTCCACTTTGAAAGCATCGAGATAAATGAAAAATAATATAATGATCAAATCTAGATCATGTGTGCTTTGAATATTCTTTGTGGAACATTTCAATATTTTATCCAAATTAACATTTATGAAGATATGTTTTCTACTAGAGTTTATAGAAATAACAATCTTGTCCTGTTGAATACATCCATGAACCTATAATAAATCCCTAGTTATCTTCTTATGATTCTTGTCAACATCATACGACTTGGCTAAAAATACATGTTCATATCCTTCATCATTAATTTCTTCCATCTTAACATCATCAAGTAAGTGCCCCCATGCTACAACATCATCCTCTACATAACAATTGAATTCGGATCTCCAATCCATGGGAAATTCTAATTGTATCCAATTGATAAGTTCTTCAATACTAGGACCATCATCTTTTCCATTAAAATACATCTTTACAAAAATAAAACTAAGGTTTCAAAAAGAATCACTTACATTTCAATGGATCTCTTTTGTGTAGTTAGGGTTTCAGGATGAAATTGGAAAAGGACCATAACTTCAGTTATACTTATCGCATTGGCTATTATGACCCCAATTATGAAATTCCATGGATTTTTTGGATATAATGGCACTACTTTGACTGAAATATGTGCACTCTATCAAAATATATCTAGTCTATGAAATTCACAGTCATCATCAAAAAAGCACTAAAAAAAATGTTTTGAATGGACGATATCTCCACTTCCCAGACTTTGTTTTGGACTATTTTTTTCTTTTTTTGAAATTGGGTCTTTTTCGAGAGGAATTCATATATGTGGCTGGTTTCTGCAAATTCTGCACAAAATGTTTCAAAAATCGGCATGAATATTGTCATCCTCCTTTCTCCATCAAAAATCAGCAAAAAGAGAAAAAACTTATTCTACTTTGTGCCCAAAAATTCTCCCACTTCATGCCCAAGAAAGAGTGTTGATACCACTTGTAGTAAAAATTCAAAGATCTAAGGAAGGATATACTATGAAACTTAAAAAATGAACCATAAATGACATTCAACATGAACAACACCAATAATATAGATAGAAGAACCCTTAAGGTAGGGTAAAACCATCAAATACTCCTTATGGAAGGAATGACTCCAAAAACCATGCTTGCTACAAGACAATACAATTCAATATATATCCAATACAATGATGCTCACATGTATTTATGCTTTCTCATGAGTATTCTTAAGGGTCCTATGCCAACCACCCCTTATTATTATATTATTTCATTTTAATTACATAATGGACATATTATTTCCTTCTAATTACATACTAGGACTATTCCAATATTATGGCCACAATACATTCACTATCCCCTTAGGTAACTCCCTAGCTACCCCATATTATCCTCCCTAGGTACATTACAAGAAAATAGATGTTCATGGTAAATCTTTCCTAATGAAAAATAGGTCCCAGTGCTAAAGGTGATGGAAGTTTTGCAATTTATGAATATATGTAATAAGAATGCGTGTGAATTATTGTAAATTCAAAAACAATAGTGGGACTGCCTCTTTTCCTCTACGTGTTGGTTGAGTCAGATACTTTGGTTTTAGCTTCGGAATGAAAAACCTAGTGGTTTTGGCTATATAAACAAAAACAAATCCGTTTTCTTGGCTTCCCATTCTTATATTTGTTTCCACCCATACTTTTAAATATGATCGACACATTCATTGTTGAACAGCATACACTTATAGATCTTTGTACAAAAAATTTTAAATATATGTTTTTTTTTGAAACAAAATACCTTTTTCTATATTTTATTTATTTTTATTTATACATATATAATAATTCTAAAATACATAGGTCTTAGCCCGCAGGGGTGTAGACCGATTGGCAAGTGTCATGTAAATGGAAGGAAATATGTAAAGGAGGTCTCAAGTTCGATTCTCACCCCGATTTACTTGTGCTACATGCTTGCGGGTTGTGTGATGCACCTGGGATTATAGTAGTAGAAGAGGGGTATCAACCATGTGTCACGCGATTATGAGAACCGTGAGTTGTCGATTCCCCCAGTATAAAAAAATAATAATAAAATAAATTACATAGGTCTTTTATTTTTTGTGTAATTTTGTATTGTCTCGCCCATCTAGAAAAAAATTGTATGGTGCACAAGTACATATGGAGACCTACACACAAAAATAATGATTGATTATGTTAAAAATTTCAAACATAGTCTTAATTCTTGACCTCATAATTTCAGGGTTTCAATCACTTTATTAATTTTTTTAAAATATAAAATTAACATTAAAAAATATGGAAAAATAGTGGTCCATAAAAAAAATTGCTATTTATAATTATACAAATTTGTTTCAATAAATTCCATCACTTTGATACTAAACTAACATCTTAATGCGAACATATGCATTATATTTTATAGGAAAAGTAACATATCAATGTTAGAGTATTTTTCTGAGTTGTACCGATTTTCTAAAAATCAAAGTTATATATTCCAAAACTTTACTTGATTTGTTAAGTTTCATCATTTTACACCATATTATAATAATTTGTGCATGTACCTCTAATAATTCATCCTAGTGAATGGATTGTTGTATATATAGATTTTCATTGCACCTAATGTGTCAAGAGAGAGAAGCATTAGCTTGCACTAACCCCTAATTCCTTACCTATTTTCTTAATATTGAGCAACAAGCATATTCACACTTCAATTAATCGACCATTACGTTTGTAAGAGGCACCACTCCCTTCTGGTTGACCTCATTGACATAAGGATCATAATATATTGAAGCTTATATGTTGTTTATGTTATTTAAGCATATCAAACTTAGTAATGAACATTTAAAAAAAAAGCATGTGAAAGATATGTGCCCTTGTTTATCATATATATAAACAAGGGATATATATATGTGTGTGTGTGTGCGTGTGTGTGTGTGTGTGTTTGTGTGTGTGTGAATGATAAACATGCATAAATTATATTTTCATATTCAAAGATGATAGTTCGTTCATTTGAACCAACCATCTAACAAATATATGAAAAGACAATGAATTATAAATTTACATTTCATGAAACATTTCTTTAATATATATATATACTTTAATTGTGGACTTTTTAAATATATATGAACGGGAATAGTACTTCTCTACGGTTTTGAACATGATTAATACTTCTCTGTGGTTTTGAAAGAGATATTTTATTTCTAACATTATATCTCTATGATTTTGAAAGGGAATAATACTTCTCTATGGTTTTTACCTTTTTTTATGGCAATAATCTCTACGGTTACTGTCCGTGATGCGAACCATAATACTTCTCTACAATTTTGAGCTCTCAGTGAGGGGAACTTCTCTATGGTTTTGAGCTCTCGGAGAGGGGAATAATCTCTTTGGTTTTGAACATTAAATCAATTTTGGATTCGTCAACCCATCTAGCAGTTGCATGTGTTCGTAAATCAAGTGAGTGAGTTCTTACTTTGATTAAAGTTTAATTTAAAATATATTTATTATTTAGTAACTAGTGAAAATTAAAGAGATATAAATAAGAATAAAATCATATATATATATATATATATAAGTTTAATAAGTAAAATTGGTTTTTAGAGATGATAATTATTATCATTATTATTAATTAAAAAAAATATTAAATCCTCAATCCAAAATAACAATTGTTATTTATTTTCTCTTCTTTTCAATATGAGCACTCCACCAACTATTCCAAAAAATCATCATGTCAGGGGAGGTTCCACAAAGTCACACTAGAGAGCCTATACAGATATATGGAATCATATAAATAAAAAAAGAGAGATTTCAAACTCCAAATAGAGTTAGAATCATTAGAAAAAGGAGTAAAGAAATAGACATCAAAATCCAAATAGAGCTAGATGCAATGCTTGATAAAAAAATTAAACTCTTCTAAGATATGATTCAAACTATGGAGGATAGATTGTCATGGTTCAAGTTCCAATTGCAGACAATGGAGGATAGAATTCAAGAAATGGAAAAACAAAATAAATCAACCCAAGAAGGAGAGGTTGAATAAAATCACAACTCGAGAAATAGGATTAAAAATATAGAAGAAAAACTAACCAACAATTTGACCCTCAGTAGTCTAGAAAACAAATTGGATATCAAACCCGTGAAAGTGGAAATGAATAATCTAATCAAACTAGACCATGAGTGTAATAAAAGAGTCTTGAACCTCATATTTTTTGGTATAAAAGAACAACAAGTGGAGGATACGCTAGCAATAGTAAAAGAAGAATTAAAAAATAAATTACAAATTGAAACAACTTATCTCATAGAAGCAAAGAGGCTAGGAAATATAATTGATCACAAAGATAGGTTGATCCATGTCAAAGTAAGTTGTAATGACCATAAATATAGAATACTCACTAAATATCCTAGCTTAAAAGGGTCAAGAATATTTATAAATGAAGACCTCATTCTCGAAGACCAAGTTTGATTAAGGAAGGAAGTTCAAAATGTAAAAGAAGAGAGGAAAGAAGGAAAATGGGCAATAATTAGAAATCGAAAAGCTATTGTTAGGGATAGAGACCATAAGGTTAATAATAAATAGGAATTTGGGACACTCGGGATCCTTTTTTAGAATTGTTGTGGCTTTCCATGGTGCAAAGGTCCTATGATAAGTTGGATCCTGAGTGATATTGATATTATTTGTCTAGTTGAAACTTGGGAGCATGAAGAGTATAAGGTCCCTAACATAGAAGGATTTGTCTTGTGGTCGGCATGGAACAAAAAGTCTTATCGAAGAGGGATAGGAGGCATATCTTGTTATATTAGAAAGAGCATTTATCCTTGCACTCAACTTCATAAGATTGACCCTCTTGATCAGTATACTTGGATAGAAATTTCGGACATCAATGCTAATAATATGTATATAGCAATTTTTTATTTTCCCCCTATTAATTCTACTTTTTATCAAAAAATAAATCTAGATAGAAATTGTCCCTATAATAATTTAGAACAAGATATTCATAGTTTGAAAAATGAAGATAATATCCCCCTGCTAGGTGACTTTAATGCTAGGACTACAACTAACCAAGCTACTCTTTTAAGCAATGATTCCAACCATAATCCTTTATGGCTATATGAGGACCTTGTTTTAGCTAATAGCTACAAAACAAGCTTTGAATACCCAACTGAGAATTTATTTGGTACTAAGTTAGTCAAGCTCTAGAGCTCTCAAGACCTAATAATTTCCAATGGAGTAATGAAGTGGTCAAATTCCAACCAAATGACTTGTATTCATGGACTAGGTAGTAGTGTTGTAGATTATGTGATATACGATATCCCCGTTTCCAACCAATTAGTAACTTTTTACCTTTTAAATGACCATGAGCCCAACTATGATCATAGACATTTAACCCTAACTCTAAACTTTGACTTGCATAGGAGCACCGTTGAAGAGAATTCTAATTATCAAAGACAAATTCTCTTTGACAAAATTAAAGTCGACATTTTCTTAAAAGATTTAAATAGTGAATTACATATCCTAACTTATAAGCACAACATTGAAGACCTCTATCATAATTTTACAACTACCCTTTCCAATCATATTAACAAGTTCTCTTTCAAGGTGTCCTATAAAAAGAATAATAGAACCACCAACCCTTGGTATGATAAAAAAATGTAATATTGATAGGAAATCCATTAGGGATGCTTCTAATGATTCCTTGAAACTTGATAAAATCAATACGTACAAATCCCTAATTAAAAGGGAAAAAAGGTACTATATCAATAAAAGACAAGAGAAACTTTCACAACTATCTAAGCTTGTTCCTAAGAAGTTCTGGAGGTAAATTATAATCCACAATACTAAAGAAAATAATATGATCTCCTTAAGAGACTCAAATTCCTACTTTAAAATTATTTACGAGTTCCCTAATGCCATGGACACCATTCCTATTGTCCCTA
>JZKD02S2261605.1:414909-434174 GCA_000966675.3 Picea glauca
AACAACGCCGTTTATGAGGACTTTTTTTTGACTGACACAGCCAGGACAGCACCACCCAAACGCAATCATCCATAAAATTCTGTCATGGCCAAGACGAGGCATGAACAACTCAATATGAGCTGTTTACAGCAGTAAGTACGATTTGCCCAGCGTATCTTTTCACACCCTGGAGAAAATATTGCTCTATCAAACGCCGCCAGATTAGACCTCAACGCAATAGGTTGTTTATTCTGCTGTCTCGTTGCTCGAGAAGGGACGGCAAAATGTCAGATTGAACCGCAACATGCCGACAGGCTGCATTAGGACGCCCAATTACCGTACTGGGTTTTCGCATCATGCCTGTGATGCTGGCCTTCACATTTAGCTAGTAATTCATTGTTTCTGGATGTTAAATTATAATTAGGAAGAATGTTCTGAGACGGGATCCGGAATCCGCATTCTGATTTAGGCATGGTAAATTATCAGGTCTCAGAGCAGCTCCTCCGAAATCTTTCAGAATACACAGGCAGTCATCACAAAACCAGAGAAAAACAGGTCGCAATGGATGTCGGCATAAATTTCTCCCTCTGAAATTTGACCGGATTACGATGAACAAAATCTCTGGGTGCATGTGTACAGCACATCTCGACTTACGATGAAAAAAATCTCTCACGCAATTATCAAATCTTTTACAATCGGTTTCAGCGAAACTTAAGCACCACGCAGACTTCCACAAAAATGCAGTGGATCTTTGAGGTTTTGCAATCTGTTTAGGCAAAAGATGTTACTTCAAAATTCCAAAACAAGTGTATTCGGTGATTAAGGTTCGTTATATATTTCAAAATTTCTTAAAACTACTCTTCCATTGTTCATGCTCATGCTTGGATATGATATTAAATGAACCAGTGGAATTGGAAAAGTAGTAAGTCCTTGTGTTAAAGTGGGATAGAGGAGAGATACCACTAGTGGTGTATCGTGTTAAAGTGGGATAGAGGAGAGATACCACTAGTGGAGTATCTTTCTTTGTTGACTTCAATTGGCCACTTGGACAAGTTGACATAGCATAAGATATTGTCTATGTGACTTCTCTTGTGTTAGGGTGGTTGGTAATGTAAAAGCATATTGTATGGCTCTTTTCCTCATGCTTGTTTGACCCTTTCTAATTTAATTTATGTTGGTTGAAATCATTTTTTACTTATTGAAGATGCATATCTTTAATAACATTGGCTTTGTGGTGTTTTGCAAGTAAAGGTGAATTGATGTTGGATTTTTGTTGGTTGAATCTTGTTATCCCTATTGAATTTTCCAAACTCTACCAGTCCATGGCATTTATGACAGGTGAAGACTTAAGGGTTTTGTCATGGAGTTGTGAATTACGAAATCAAGCCCAAGAATTGTCCTTTTGAAGACTTATGTGGTAGGATTTCACCCCTACCATTCTATGAACCTCTATAGTGTTTTTCAACACTATCCAGTTCTTCAAGGAAATTTGTTTGTCAGTAAATCATTACTAACGATGGGTATTTGTTCGTAATCACTATGGGTAATTGTTTGTAAATTATGTATGATGCTATGGGTTTACCTACTTGACCTTTGATATAGGTAATTGGCCTTGTTGTTTTTCTACTTTACCATGTGGATTTGTAATTGATGTGGGTTACTTGTGGGTTTAGATACTTGATATCTAAAATGTCGGTTTGGCTACTTAACATGTGATATGGCTAATTTGATCTCTAGTTTGTTTTGCATGTGGCTTTATGGTTTTCTTAGATGTTGGAAATGGGTAATTTGACCTTTGAGTAGCTCCAATAGCTTGGGTAATTCCACCTCTAAGTAGCTCCAATTAGCTATTGATAAGGTAGTTTGACTTGCAGGTTTATGGGTAATTTGACCTGTGAGTTTATGGGTTGGATTGCATGTGGGTTTATGGCTTTGATAACATCTTATAAAGAAAAGTAATAGCAAACAAAGAACTTAGCTTATTACATAGTGTCAATACTTGAACTTATGATACCTTGTGAGGGAGTGTTGATAGTGATCCATTGAGCAAATTTGAATTGTGAAATAGAAAATGGTGATTCCATGGATGATAGATATTGATTTATAATGTTAGGCTTGTAATATTTGATTGGTGAACGGTCATTGGCATGGATTGCAAATTTGAATTTTTGAATTTGTGTCTGGGATTGATTTGATTATGATCCAATCATTGGGAAACTCTCATAGTTGATCATTTTTCTTTTGAAGTGTTTAACGGTCTAGGGTGATTGATTTAATGAATTTGATATGCTTATTGTCATGTATTATGTTATAGATTACATACTTAGGGTTGAATTGTTGATCATCATGTAACAACCCTAGTTGAATATATGCTTAGGGATTATTAAGTAAAATTAATTAGATAACTAATTGTCCTAATATGGTTTTAATTAAACAATGTTTAGCATTAATAATATTAATTAAATATTTATTTTTTAATTAATTGCTTATAACTTTTGATTGATTAATTAATTAATTAATTAATTACATATCACATTCAATGACATGGGTAATAAATTTAAGGGGCTTAATAATTTTAATTTGTTTAATTAAATGCTTTACGTATGCGGGAGGGGATAAGACATTAATGAAGGGGATAAGACAATAAAGAAGGGAATAAGGTAATAAAGGAGGGATAAGGAAATTAATGAGGGGGAGGAGAGTCGGTGAAAGGGGGATATGACGAGAGGAGTCTTACGGGGGATGATTATCATTTTTTGGAGGGGAAGCATTTTGGAGGGGAGACGATAGTTCTGGTTTCTTTTCTTGTATTTTCTGGTTCTGTGGTGGAGTTCTGCAGTCTTTGAGTATCATTGCAGGGGGCACCGGGTTGCTAGGGGTTTTGGGCACGGGGGTCAAGATTCATTTCAGTTTCTTGGAGCTAGGGAGTCGGACAGACTGCTCCTAGCTGGCTGAGAGGTTAGTCGGTTTGGGCAGAGTTGGTTAGTGCATCAGGCAGCAGCAAAGTAGCAAGTTGGACAACCGGGTCAACGGAGAAATTAACATCAGGAAGAGGTAAATTAAATTTTATTCTGTTAAGGTATTTTCATGCTGTAGATAGATTTGAATTTCTGCTAAGTATTTTTCTTATATGCTGGTAATTGAATTATTTATACAAATTGAAAGGAATTATATGTTAAATTGTATCAAATTTTGTATTTTCCAGTCTCTACAGATCACATATGCAAGTGAGGCCGATAATAAATTGTTGATTTGTTATGTATGTGAATACCAGTGCAGGGATACATTTGGCCTTACTATTAAGCAGATTGTTCTCCATCTATCAATCATTATGTTTGATATGATAGTGAATTTGTATTCCTAGATTGAACAAATTAGGATATTATATAGAACAATAGTAGATGTTTAAGGTTTTTTTGTGTCTTTATGTTAGAACAGTGGAGGATGAGACCTAGACACAATGTTTTGTATGGAAGACCTGTAAGAGATGAACTTTGGCATTGAAAGAGTCAATTTTTGGAAAGTTGTGACCCTAGTGAATTTGTGTGTGTTTTTGGCAATTTATTTGGATTGTTTGTAACATTTTAATATATTTAATTATATGCATTACTGTTGTGCATGAAGTTTACTAGTTGGGTGTGATATTGATTGGGTTCTATAACCACTATTAGTCCTCGCACCACTACTAAAATCTCTCCCCTAGTGACTGGCATCCATGCAAAGTATCAAGATGACACATTCCTATATTTGTTGCTTCAATGTGAGAAACAAGGGCAACAACCTATCTATTTTATTGGCATATGTTTCATAGGAATGTATAATAAATAATACAAGACTTAGTATTAGATAAGTTTCAGATAACGCCTCATTCCATATATCACCCTTTCTTGAGAATCACCTCTTACGATTTGAATATTTGAGAGTTTTTTCTTATCTTTATATGCTAACGTACCATACTTCCCTATGGGATAATGTTTGTTGTATGGTTAATTGAGTGTTTGAGATGCAATGCTTGTGAGGGAAATCCATGAAAAATGGAAAGGGGAGTCTCCCAAGCCTGTATAGCCTGCCTTGCTCAACCATAACACCAAACAATTCAAGACACAAAGTGTGGGATTCACAGAAGTAAGGATATGCAAACCACTAGCATGATGTGTTGCATCAAATAAATTCACTCTCAAACATTGTAGTGTGGATTATCATGACTTGGCATGCATGTAGCCAATTGTCAGTGCATTAGCTAACTAGAAGAAGTGATATGTGAAAAAAAGATAGCTATGTGATATGACATATGGACTATCATTGTGATCTATATATAGAAAATGCACTTTTGTAGTATTTCATGTGTTACATTTGGCTTGGTGTTAACCTCATTAATATGTCCCTTATTGAGATGGTCAATGAATTAGGTGTATGCGTCTCTTGACATGAAAAATCATGAAATTGAGGATCATTCCCGGCTACTAAGCACATCATGTAGATATTATAAGCTATGACCATTACTAAAGAACCCTTGGAGGTCATGTTCCCAATTTGAAACATTATAAGGTAGCATCCATTGCAAGAACATTGCTTCTCCATGCACACTAAATCTATGGTAGCATACTACAACTTAGACAAGGCTAGATAAATGTCATTTCCATGTATATGATTCAAGACATGAATTCCATTGTCGAGTTCAAGTTTCCAATTGAAAAGAATTATTTTATTGTGGCAACGAAGGAATTATATTTCTAAGGTGGTCCACGTAAAATTGGTACAACATTAATTCAAGCTAGATTGATCAAGTCGATCCACCAAAGCTTGGCCAATTCAAGAAACCTATTTGATTTGGCATTGTTTTGAAAATGGGAAAGTTTTGAAGGCTATGTAATTGAGATACATATTAACAATTGAACTCAATTTGATCTATTCCTTCATATTATTTTCAACTTGAGGAAGGTTAGCCTAAAATTATGGTTCCATTGTGATCAAGTGGGTAGATGAAGAATGTGGAGACCCACGACAATGTCATTCCATGGCTTGGGGAGAAAAAAACCTAAGCTAAACCATCCTTGGGAAAGAGAAGAATTGAAGTTGTTCATGATAACGTTTAGACCATATTAAGAATTTGATCCAAGTGATTAAGTTTCTTAAGAATATCCAAAGCTAGTAGAAAAGGTAGAAGAGGTGGTATATTATGCAGTTGACCAAGTTTTATAACCCTAAATTGCACCATATATGCATACCTGGCATTTGGCCCTCTTACTTAATATTTTTGCCAAGCCATCATTGAGCAGCTCTTCTTAAAAACCATATTTTTGAAGATGTGTGCGTCCTGCACCACTACTACCCATGTACACATGCTTGTTGCACCATTACAGCTCGCGTATGTATGCTAGTTGCACCATTACAACCCGCGTATACCCACAAATGTTGCAAAAATTAAAAAGTTGCAAGGAATTCATTGAGATTATGAGCTATTGGGTAGTTTTCCAACCGTTCCACCGCCTATAGCCTGTCACCCAACCGAATAACCATCCTTTTGTCATATAAAAGGAGGTGTTGGGGTCTCATTCCTAGGAGAAGCATAAGAACAGTGAAACTCTTCCCGTTTCACATCCCCTCATTGCCCCAAGAATTTGCAGCCACCTTGTGAGTTTTGATCCAGAATTGTCCATTCTTGCCTTTTTATTCCATTATAAGCCTATGTCATTTCCCTAGAGAGAAGTGTGAGAGGAGAAAGATACGTGGAAGTGAAGTTAGAGCTTGGTGAAGAGGAGCCTGGACCAGGTTCGATGAGTAGTTGTCGATATCATTGTAAGTAAACTTTGTGATATTAATAAAACGAATACTCTTTCTGTCCCGCAATATGGTGTGTTCAATCTTTATGTTTGATTTACATTTTATACTGACATCTAACCCACTAATTCATATATGAGATACATGTTCATAGTTTCTTGTTTGTATTTTTGTGAATGCAGGTCGGCCTTGGGAGGAGACTTGTAGTTGAGGAGCAATCGAACACGAAAGGATCGACATCGGACATGGAGTTTAAGGTAGATTTACCGGATCTTCTTACATTGTATTTCTTGTATGAATGTCGGGTATATTCAGGGTAGTTTAAAGAGTAGGAGACTTTTAGACGGTTAGATCTACCTACATGTTGAACCCTAGTGTAGTCCATAGGGGGGTTTTCCCGCTATAGTAGAACTGGTGACCATAATAGGTCAGCCCAATAGTTATTCAAAGCAAGAAAGTGACAGAAGATATTAGAGTCTATGTAGATTATAGAAGCATTAACTCTTCCTCTGTGCATGAACCTTTCCCAACACCTTTTAGTGATGAGGTGCTAGAACAGGTTGCGGGGAAGTAAGCATACTCATTCACAGATGGATTTTTAGGGTACCACCAAGTTAGGATCACCGAAGAGGAAAAAAATAAGACCACATTCATAACAGAATGGGGATCTTTCGCATACAATGTGATGCCATTTGGCTTAAAGAACGCCCTTGCAATTTTTTTTCAGGATTGTAATAGCAGCTTTTAGAGAGTTCATTCACAAATTTATAGAAGTCTATATGGATGATTGGACGATATATAGCATGATCAAGGAACATGTAGCACTTATACGGCTAATGTTTGATAGATGCATAGAATTGCATATCTCATTGAATCTCAGAAAGTGTATCTTTTGTGTACCACATGGGAATTTGTTGGGCCACATAGTCTGCCGAGAAAGAGTATTGGTAGACCTAGCCAAAGTTGTGGTCATTTTGAATATGCCACCACCTACGAATGCTAAACAGTTGTGCTCCACGCTGGGACACACATGTTACTATCGCAGGTTCATCTGAAGATATGCCAACATTACTGCACCTCTGGAAAACCAATTGAAAAAGGATGAAACGTTCCAATGGACTCCAGAATGTGATAAAGCATTTGAGACACTCAAGGAGAAGCTTAGCACATCACCGATTCTGATATTCCCAAACTGGGAGAATGAATTTCACATCTATGTAGATGCTTCAGGAATTGCCTTAGGAGCTATCTTAACGCAACCTGTAGATGGAGCTATGGATCGTCCTATCTATTTTGTGAGTCGGAAGTTGTCGTAAGAAGAGCACAAATACATAACAATAGAAAGGGAGGGCTTAGCCATGATTTATGCTTTGCAGAAATTTAGACATTATTTGTTAGGTTCTCATTTCAAGTTCTTTACTGATCATTCTGCATTGAAATATCTAGTTAACAAACCTGTGTTGGAAGGGAGAATTTGTAGATGGTTGTTCTTATTTCAGGAATTTTCCTTTGAAGTTGTCATTAAGCTAGGAAGATGCAACGTAAGACCTGATCACCTATCCAGATTAGAGACAGGGGAAATTGGCAGAGCAATAAACGATCAGCTCCTAGATGTAGACTTGTTACGGGTTGAGGCCATACCAGAGTACCTGGAGGACATAGCAGTCTTCTTAAGTACAGGGACCTACACAGAAACATATTTTGCAACCCAGAAACACCACATGGTTGTTAAAGCAGCAGATTACCAGCTGATCATCAGATAGTTGCATAAACTAGGACTAGATAGTATCCTCAGAAGATGTGTCCTAAATCATGAAAGACAAATACTCTGGGAATGCCACAATGGAGTTACGGGAGGTCACATAGGAGGAAAGGCCACTGTACAGAAATTTCTACAAGCTGGACTTTGGTGGGAAAGACTCTTCAAGGATGAAAAGGTATATGCTAGATCATGTGATGTTTGTCAATGAGTGGGTAAGCCATCATGATGAGATGAATTACCATTGCAACCAGGTCGAGCTCTATAAGCATTTGAGAAATGGGTAGTTGACTTTATTGGACCAATCAACCCCACAACCAAAAATTCAAAGGCTAGGTACATCATCACCGCAACTAACTACCTTACACATTGGGCTGAAGCAGCGGTTGTTTAGGACTGTTTGACCAATATTGTTGTCGGGTTCATCCTCGAGAATATTATCACTCATTTTGGATGTCCTAGGAGCCTAACCAGTGATCAGGGAGCTCATTTCATTAGTATCACTATATCAATGCTTACAACAGAGTTCATAATCCAACATCACAAAATCATCCCCTACCACCTGCAAGCCAATGGAACAATAGAAGCCTTCAACAAGATTCTGGAAAGAGGGTTGACAAAGGTCTATTGTGCAAACCGGGAAGATTGGTATGATAGAGTCCCAACAGTACTATGGGCTTACAATACAACCACAAAGAAACTCCACAGGTACACATCGTTCCAGCTCACTTGGAAAGAGGTAGTGGTGCCTGCAAAATTCATCACTTCAAGTTTGTATATTGCACAAATCACACATATGTCAAAGGAGGAATCAGTTGCACAGATACTTATGGAGATACAAGAACTCGAGGAGACCAAATTTCTAGCAGACTTCCATCAGTCAGTTGAAAAATCAAGACAAAAAGCTTGGCATGACAGGCACATTAATACTAAGGTATTTATGCAAGGAGACAAGGTTCTAATCTATGATAGTCGGTACTAGAAGAATCCTGACAAGTTGCGCATTCATTGGTTGGGACCATTTAAAATTGCGGAGATCCGACCATCAGGAGTAGTCAGACTCACGCAACTGGATGGTATGCTACGGCCAAGATGGGTGAACAACGCTCGCCTGAAGCCCTATCTGTCTCAAAACTAAGAAAAAGGGTTTGTTTCTCTAGTCCGAAGGAGCATGTATAATAGTTAGATTTTTGTTTTCTGAAATTTTTGTAAATTCAGTTAATAAAGTCGATGTGCATAGTTTTGCGCTATAAAACATAGTTCATTTTATGTTTAAGTGTTGTTTGATACAGAACTAATGACTCAATAGTGCAGGATCAGAAGCATAAGAGAATCCATTAATGGTAGTCATTAATATGACAGGGAACCCCTTTGTGGTCGGAGGGAGAACGAATCCAAATACAATCTGAGTCCATGTGCCACACAAACCTAGTCTAGTCACAACCTGTATTGCCATTATAGTACCCTGTCTGAATTCAGTTAAGCCATAAATCCGCGATACACAAAGATTCCATCGGAGTTCGCATTGGGATTCCCCCCCCCCCCATCAAATGGAAAGGTTTGAAACTGGACACGTCCCTATCACACTCACACAAGTAAATGCCATAATCGCCCGATAGGATATACCCCATTAAATTGTCCCATTGGACAACTCAGATCTAGTTGCGTCCATATGGTCACGATGAACAACAGTTATTGCTAAACTTGCCTGCTAATCCAAGTATAAGGCTCTGAAAACTTGCCCAAGAATGCATCATTTTCAAAGAACATAGTTATTTCTGAATTCGGTAGAGAGAACCAGCCTTTACACTTGTGAAACCCTTAGTCATGACCCTAGTCCTTATCTTTCCATAGAAGTTGTGATAACTCAAAATCCACAATGTTGAGAGCCACAGTGAGCCAAAGCGCCATGTATAAAGATGCAGTACCAGACGAGCCTTGTGACCCCCAAGTCAAGGTCGTGGGAAATCTCAAAGCGAAGGTGGAGCATGTTAAGCTCCTCGATCTTGACCTAACAGATCCATTTTTGTTCCCCCATATTTCCCCAAATGAACATAGATGTCTTTTGGGAGATGGCTCCAGACGGGTTAGGAGGCATGCAATTCATGCCAAAACTAGAATTTGTCAACTTATTCAATTCGACCATCATGAACCTTAGAGACCTACCATTATTAGGTACCACTGGTGAGGTTGCGTGGTGCACAAAGTTTATGATAAGTAGGGTGCATGACATAAGTCTCTTGTTGGATAAGAGATATCCAATCCATGTTGAAGACATCCATCATCTTACTGGACTGTCCTTCAAAGGAGAATATGTATTGAAAGGATTCCAAGGTCCTGGTAAGCACAAAAAGAAGAAAGGAGAGCTCAACCTGTATGAAAAATTCAACACAAAGAGGGGGGGACACACAACAGTAATCGACCCCATATTACCAGAGATAGTCCGGAATGGTTGTTACATTATAGCTAGCAAGGTTATGATATCATACTACAAGGGAGAATGCACACTAGATGCATTATCAGTAGCAGAATTTTGCACCAACAACGCTATGTTCAATTGGTGTAGTTACTTGTTGGAGGAACTACTAGTGGCATGCAAGGAAGCACGGGAGAAGGGAGGAACCTTCATCTACATATATCTGTTGATGGCATTCACAATGTTCAAGTGGAAGCCACCTATGGGAAGGGCGTCAATGCTACCATAAAAGGGATGCATGGCGAATATGTTTGAGTGCTGGCAGTCCAAGTCGGATTCAGAGAATGCAGCCTTCAACACTGCATCATTTTCTAAGTGGTACAATGGCCTGATAGATGCAACACAGAGGTTGTGTATTCCACAAGAGCTCCTCAACTGCAATACGAGAAACATTTCCTTCAGCATGAACCGACACCATAAGTTCGTATGTTCGAGACATGTTAGTAGGGAAGATTTCCATACAAGGATGCTGCCATTCTATCTAGATGAGGAGGCCTTCAAAAAAGAAGTAATGTCGTGTCTAGGATTCAAACACAACCCGCGTAAGTCGAGGATGCACTATATTCTGCCTACAGAGCTTCTGAAGAAGAAAGACAAAGAAGCAGGGGCAGGACTGAGCTCAGGCCCAAAGCCATAGAAGCCACAAGCTCCAGCACAATCAGACTCTGATGAGGAAGACGAGACACAACCATTGGAGCGTAAGAAAAGAATGATATCGACCCTTCGTCGGTTGCCAGTTAATGGTGTGTTGTTAGTTGAGGACATCAACCATATCCTGAGCGTTGTGGTCGTTAACGAACCAATGGTGAAGAATCCCATAACCGAGGTTTCACCGAATAAACCTCTAAAACCCCAACCCCTTGCATCATCCATCCCACGCACCCACTCAGCGGTTAAAGAAATCCCCATCATCCACATTCAGGACAACCCTAAGCCGAAAACATTTCCATCCACATATATCACAGAGCACCCTCCATCATCACCACAACCCTAATCCCCAACCCTAGAAACCACCAGTCCACTCCAGACCGCAAACCTAGAGCTGATGCAGCTCGATCAGCCAGAGAAATCGGAGCGAGAACTCCCAGAAATAACCAAAGAGTTTCCTAAGCCGAGACTAGAATTTTCTAGTCCAAACCCCAAAGTACCAGAGCAGAGCATGACTCTGACTGGACTAAATCCAAATATCTAAGAACAATAGACTCAGCCTTTGGCGGAAGAAAAAGGCACCCAAACTATGGAGGAGCCGCATGTAACACCTTGTTTCCTCCAGTCTGTAAAAATAACTATATTGGCCAAGAACTATGGCAAACTCAAAGACGTGAATGTTTGATTTGACGGACCTTTTTATAAAAGGTCAATGAATGTAAATTATGTTATGAATATGTGTTGCATGGCTGTTGGGAGGGGGGGTGTGCTAAAAGAGACCACGATGGCTAATGAGAGGTGGTGGAAGGGACCTGGAATGGTTGCGTTAACTTCCACTGAGCCAGTACCGTACTGGTTTTACTTGCTCAAAGACCAAAGCAACTCTCTGACCCCGGAATGGATTTCCCGTCAGATTGGTAGGTGGGGAGGATCCTCAAGAGTTAATGAGGGGATGGGGGTGAACCGCCCATCCATAACAACTCCCAGACCTGACCACGGATGGGGAAATTTGCGCCACACGCAATCTTGCAGAGAAAAGGCAAGAGAAGAAGTTCGGTAAGGGAGAGAGAGAGAATGCATGAGACAGGTATCGCGGGGAAGAACTGGGGAATCTCTAGAAACACAGAGAGTTCTGAATAGAGGAGAAGTAGAGTAACCTTTGTCCTTGACTTCCATGGAGCTGGAAGTAGAAAATTGAACCTCAAGCATCATGGTCTAGCTCGGGGGTGGCTAGTGGTAAATCCGTTGGGAGTCACTGAGCCTATGATTGGGTGGAAACGAGCACCCCTCTTAGCAGTCACGTCACACCTAGTGTTTTCTGATAACTGTTTATATCTTGTATCTTGAATTGAATATCCTGGAACGCATGCTCATGTTTGTACACTCATAAATGGTTTCTGTATAGAAGTGTTTGCCTAGTGTTTTGATCGGAAATAGTGGATGCATGCTTATACTTATATGACCATAATCAGTTTATATATAGAATGAACAAGTCCAGATTACAAGTTTATTCCCTTGAGATTTGTCCCATTTACTCGACTCACGCTATGCCCTGGTTTGATTTCCCCGAAGGCACCTCCTTCCGGGAAGTTCCCTCGCATTCCAGAGGCGGAGTGAGTTCCTTGAAAAGGCCACCATTTTAGTAAACCCACTATTTTACTTCACCCCTGTCACAAGAGTTCATAGCTCGATGATTTAAGAAGACTTTTCAGTTTGATCACCAAGCCTAGGGATAATTACCCAAGAACCCACTAAAGGATCATGTGATCTGAGTCTGGAAACCTTGTACAAGAGAGAGTGGTTCTCTCAGGTTTTCACAGTTTCAGTGTTTCGGCACCCGAAAAACCCAAGGGCAAGTTCCATTGTATTAGCTAGTCGTGAAATCCCGATATGTGAAACCCTGAAATGGTTTAACGTGAATAGGTTTTGGTGTTTCATCATTTTGTCACCCAGGAAACCCAAGGGCAAGTTCCCTTGTATTCGTTAGTCGCGAAATCCCGATATGCGAAACCCCGAAATGGTTTAACGTGAATAGCTTTAGGTGTTTCGGGGTTTTGGCACACGAGAAACCCAAGGGCAAGTTCCCTTGTATTCGCCAGTCGTGAAATCCTGATATGCGAAACCCTGAAATGGTTTAACACGAATAGGTTTTGGTGTTTCGGAGTTTCAGCACCCGAGAAACCCAAGGGCAAGTTCCCTTGTATTCGCCAGTCGCGAAATCTCGATATGCGAAACCCTGAAATGGTTTAATGCGAATAGGTTTTGGTGTTTCGGTGTTTCGACACTCGAAAAAACCAAGGGCAAGTTCCCTTGTATTTGCAAGTCGCGAAATCCTGATATGCGAAACCCTGAAATGGTTTAACGCGAATAGGTTTTGGTGTTTCGGCATTTCGGCACATAGGAAACCCAAGGGAAAGTTCCCTTGTATTCGCCAGTTGCGAAATCTTGATATGCGAAACCCTGAAATGGTTAACGTGAATAGGTTTTGGTGTTTCGGCATTTCGGCACCCGGGAAACCCAAGGGCAAGTTCCCTTGTATTCACCAGTCATGAAATCCCGATATACGAAACCCCAAAATGGTTTAACATGAATAGGTTTTTGTGTTTCGGTGTTTCAACACCTCGGAAACCCAAGGGCAAGACCCCTCATCTTCGCCAGTCACGAAATCCCAGTACGTGAAACCTCGATGCGCACTGTGAACAAGCCCTAGGCCACCAGACAGGGTCTGGTGGTAGGGAGGAGGAGTCCCGAAAGAATCTAGACTTCCCATTTGTAGCGATGCGTGGCGAAGATCTAAGGCCACCGAGGTTCTGGACACCAAGGGAATAGGATTAAAGACCTCACCAGAAATCCCGAAAGATAGAGTGTCGGGATTTAATCTGGGCCGTTGATCAAGCCGATGATCTAGACCATAGAACCAGATGATACCGAGCTTTCGGGCTCCGAGGATTTTAAAAGAAAAGGAGGAACGCTTGCATCACGATTTCCCGAATCGCGAAACCATGAAAGCATTTAGAGGAACAACGCTAGGTCATAGGATCGGTCGTATGAAAATCGACCCAAGGGAGGAGCTAAGGATCTATTAGACCCTTTCAGGTTTCGACATTTCGAAAGACAGAGAACAGGGGAATGCTTGCATCGCGATTCCCCGAATCGTGAAAGCCAGAAGTGCCTTTTTCGTAAGGCCTATGGTCATAACCAACAATCACATGGGGGAGCATAAGGGAAGGGAGGGTTTGCACTAGGCCCCATAGAAATTCAAGAATTCTATTCCTCGAAGAAAAGACGTAAAGAAAAAAAGGAAAATCTGTGTTGCCGTAGTGGGTGTGTTACACCGCAAGGCCAAAGAAACCAACAAATCCCCTCACCGACCAAGGGTGAGGGTTCCCAAGAAATCACAACGCATGAAGTAGATGCAACAAAAGAGCAGGAGATACCAGAAGCTAAGATAGAACCAAAATCAACACCCGGGAAGAGCACAACATCCGCATGCAAACAGATGGAGTGGGTTCTCCATAACCCTCAGTAATGTGCATAATTGATGAAACTATGCATAGCCATAACAAAGGTTCTGACTCTCTTTCCCTCAGTTCTAAGGTTGAGGATCACACTAGGACCATCAACAAAGGAGGAGGTAGAGACCTGCTCGGAGCATTCAACGGCCAGTGGACTTCCACTGCAGACACGAGCACCCAGAGATGCAGCCCCTTCATCCGTTGACCTGGTACAATGGCCAATGAAATACTTATTTGGATTGATTAGAGCATCAACTAATTGAATGGAGAAAAGGCTCCAGCAAGCCGAGAGGTCTATCGAGGTCGCAAGGGAGGAAGCGTTCCTTGAGCAATCATCAAAACAGCAAGAAGAATAGGCCAAGGCCCAGATTGAGCACAGAGTGAAAAGAGTGCAAGAAAGGCTTGTTCAAGCCTGGCTAGAGATTCGCAAGGCCACACCCCAACTGCCGGAAGCCAGTGATGCAAGTGAGCCAGAGCACCAGATTGAGTTGCTGCAAGGCGAATGGACACAACTCACCACTCGCGTTGAGAATCTGGAAGCACAGTTATGACAGACTCAGCAAGAAGCAGAGAAGCATCCTCAAAAGTTGCAAGAGCAAATGCAGAAGATAGTACTACAAGGCAACGATGCCCCAGTAGCACTACACAAGTACACAAAGGAATGCACAAAGATTTTCAGGGAAGTCAGTGATTGTATGGGTATCATCGCTCGACGCAACCAGGTCTTGGAGGATGTGCGCACTAAGATCCAGGTGTTGAATGAAGAATTCATAGCCACGATGGATCTGATGGAGCAATAGAAGAAGTTTGACCAAATCTAGCAAGTGGACAATGAACTAAACACCCTCTTTGAGGCACAGTCCATAGAAAGAAAGAGTGTTGGACAACTGAGAGGGGGGGTGAATCAGTTGTTACCGAGCTTAAACAATTATGATTCTTTTAAACTCTTTGCAGAAACATTGAATGATGATCACATTAATGAAGGGAAATAAACAATGGCACTTTCTGCATCATTCACATATTTGAGAAACACAGAGACAGATATTTCCCGAGAAAACCCATACAGGGTAAAAACCTCTTTTTCTTTATATGATAAGTAATAGGTTACATTCTTTACATTATCATACATATGAGCACCAACTCATAATGAGTCTACAACCTCTGTTTTGCAAGCTACAACTTGCTGAGACCACCAACTCTCTGTTTTCTCTAGCACCCACTAGAAGGAAGCACCAACTCCCTAGTTTCTCTAGCACCAACTGGAAGGAAGCACCAACTCCCTGGTTTCTCTAGCACCAACTCCCTGAGTGTTTCCAGCACCAACTGTATGGAAGCACCAACTTCCAATCATACAGGCACCAACCTGTATAACAGAGAACAAGAGTTCTCCCTTGCACCACCCTCCCACCCTGGTTTCTCTGGCTGCAACCAGATGGAAGCTACAACTCCATGTGTTCAAGCACCCACTTGAACTTCTGAGGACAATAGTCCTCCCTAGCACCTCCCAACCACCCTGAAATAATTCTTTGCTATTGAAACTTATTACAGTGATATAATGTTCAACAATGGCTTACCAGACTCATCACTATTCTGCTGCAATTTGTTGCTCTGTCTGCCTCACTACCTTCCTACACACATCACTTGTGTTGTCTGTTCTTCTGCCATTTATACTCTCTGCCTCATGTCCCTTCAATACAACCTTCCTCTACTGTGTATTTATACTCCTGCATTCTACCTCCTAGCTCACACTTGAATCCTTCTACACAGCAACCACAACAACTCCAACAGCAACAACAACCACATCTCTTCTTTGTACAATGTACTTATAGATTCTGTGCATCTTGTGCATGCAATATTCACCATTCCTCTGCATGCTCATCCCACACTCATCTCCTCCACATCTCAAGTGTTATGCGTGATCATCATCGTGACTCTTCATCTTCTCTGGCTGTTTTCCCATGCGTTCAACATCACTGGGTGTTATGTTGAGATTCCTCAACCTCTCTGGCAGTTGAGACTCTTCATCTTCTCTGTGACAATCGAGCTCACCTTCTCTGTTTTAGTTACAGGCCTCAATGCCCATCTAGCTGTCCATCACCATCACGAACATCTTTATTCCTCTTGAAGATTCCCAATGGCTCTTTACCTTCTCTGTCAATCATCCCATGTGTCTTCAAGTCCTCTGGCTGTAACCATCATTGGTTTCTGGCAGTTATACTATGTCGTGCTACAGTAGCCCTCTGATCTCCTTCAAGCTTTATCCGCGCCGTTGGTTGATCTTTATTATTCTTTCCTTTTAAATCAGGTTTCGGCATTTCGGCATTCCTTTGCCCAAGTGTCTCGACACTTTCACATCGCAATCTCTGAAACTTCGAATTGGAGCTTATCTGCACTGACTCCTTCTCTTCCTGTGACCAAGGGTTGTGACCAAGGCTTTATGTAAAAGGCGCTTTCGCGATTTCACATATCGCGAATTCGTAATTCCTTATGTTCAATGTTCCTGTCACCTCCAAATCCCGATTTGCGAAATTCCATAATGAAATCAGATCAACGATCCAGATTATATCTAGTTTGACGGTTCATATTAAGTCAGGATATTACTCATCGCGATTTCGACACTCTGAACGATCGGTGTTTTCGTCAACTCGAATTCTCGATTCTCAACATTCAGTAAAGAAGTCGAATCAACGGTCCAAATCTAATATTGACTTGACGGTTGCGATTGAATCGCGATATCGCATATCACGAAATCGGGGTTCTTGTTGCATTGTGTTCTTTGCCTCTCTATGTCGTGATTCGCGAAACTCCGAGGTGGAGTTTGATCAACGGTCCAGATCTAATATTGACTTGACGGCTGCGATTGAATCGCGATATCGCATATCGCGAAATCGACATTTTTGTTGTCAAGTGTTTTTGTCACTTCAAAGTCCCGATCCCCGATACTCCATGAAGAAAATCAACGGTCCAGATCACTTCTTAACTTAACGGCTGCGATTAAATCGTGATTTTGCATATCGCGAAATCGACATTCTTGATGCATTGAGTTCTTTGCCTTCCCAAGTCGCGATCCCCGAAACTCCGATATGGTATCCATCTGCTGACGTCACATGTGAATTGACACGTGTTGAATACTGCCACGTGTCACTATGATTCATGACTTACATGTGCCTGAAGTGTTGATTCAGCTTGACACTTGTCATTTCCTGGTTGTGCCACGTGTTCTTAAGTTTGTTGACGTGTCTGCTGATGTGAGTCGGGTCGACGGTCTAGATCATATCTTGATCTGACGGTCTAGATTCAGTCGGGATTTCACACATCGCGATTTTGGGTTTCCTGATGTCAATAATCTTTGACATGTCCGACTCTCGATCCCTGAAACTCCGACAAGAACTGGGATCAACGGTCCATATTTGTCCTCGATCCAACGGTCGAGATTATATCGGGGTATCGCATATCGCGATTTCATGAGTCCTGTGGATATTATTCTTTGACCTCTTCAACTCGCAATCCTCGAAACCCCAACAGGGAGTCAGATCAACGGTCCACATAACTCCTTGAGATGGACGATCCTCCTGCTTTCGGGATTTTGTGAGCCCCTTTTCTCCTTGCACTTTAAACACCGTGCAGGTTTTCCCCGATCCAACAGTGGTCGGATCCTGCGCTCAGATCTAATGCCTGAGATCTATCCTCCTCTTTAGCGCACTCTTCTTGTCTTTATTCAGATCTGATGGCCCTCATGCTATCGGGAATTTTGGATGGGATCCAACGATCAAAAATTCTTCTCGGGCCTTAGATCATTTTGTCAATGTTGCGTTGCCTTCGATCATTCGATATTCCTGGACTTATCTTCTCTTTTCCTGTTGATCATCGCTGCTTTACTCAATCAATCATTACTATTGTACTTGCCATCAATGACAATCAATGACAAGCTTACGCTTCCTGTAAAACATACCAAACATCCTCTGCACTATCTCTTCTAATCTTATCGAGGTTTCTCTGCAGCTTCTTCCCAAAATACTTATGGTTCCCATCTGTTACATTCTTCCTGTATTCATGCCATCTTCATTGCTGTAATTTCCATCAATGACAAGCATATGCTACCTGTTAAACATTTCGAACAATCTCCCCCTTTGGCATTGATGGCAACAAAGGCACCTAGATTCTTTTCTCCCCCTTTGACATCAATGTCAAAGAGAACATGCTCCCCCTGAGTTGTTGCAGTATTTTAGGAGGTATCAGATATTAAATCAATGAAAACTCCCCCTGACGGGATGGACTCTTTCATTTGAGGCCTACAGAATATTTGTATATGAACCAGAGTCTTCTCTTTCTGATTCTTGGACCTGTTCATCTTCAGCTTTCGCTGTATCCTCTGTAGAATACTTAAAATTGCTCACCTTTCTTACTCAAACTCCTTTATCAATCTTCTCATGTGTGGATGACTCCCCCTGTCACTGTTACCTGATCTGCTCTGCATCATATTTTTCCGTCATTCTTCTCTGCTTCTGCTCTTTCTGTTATTTTGCTCTGCTTCTGCTCTTTCTGTCATTCTTCTCTGCTTCTGCTCTTTCTGTCATTCTTCTATGCTTCTGTTCTTTCTGTCATTCTTCTCTTCTTCTACTCTGCATTTCATCTTACTCTGCACATTTGCTAAATCTTATGCTACGCATCCTCTGTTTTTCCCTTTGTTCCTAAAGATTAACTTTCCTTGACAAGGTCTTTCCTCTTGTTGTCTCTACAGGATGTCATGTACATCAGAATGTTGTTGTCCTACTAAAACACTGTGCAATCGTAGCTTGTACTTTTTAAAGAGCCCTTGGATCTCCCCATTGAATTTCATCGATCTCTATTACTGCAGTTTTCATTTTTCTTCAATGATGCATTCAATCCAGGGCTTTTATGTCCATATTCAATCACAAGAAAAAACTGCTACACCCACTCTCACGCCTGCTTTTCTTTCTCACAAATGAAGGATCTATATCAGGTTTCTTGGGAGCATTGATTTCTACCTTGTTGAGTCCAATACCGGATTTGTCATTTGGTGATCTCTGGCTATCCAAGACCTTGTCCAAAGTCATGGATCTGCTCAAGAACTTGATTTGGGTGT
>JZKD02S2261606.1:7818-22105 GCA_000966675.3 Picea glauca
TTGACCCATGAGAATGGAAAGATAAAGTACAAAGAACATTTCCAAGGAAAAAATATTCTAAAAATAATGAAAACACCAAAATAGTGTGAAAAACATTCAAATAAAAAATAATCCCCAATTTTAAATTCACAGAAGAGGAGAGAACTAGCAAATAAGAATTTGGTGTGAACAAACTCTAAGCTAGTGAGAGTGACTCTTAAAATTTGAGATAACGAAGTCTATTGTATCCCGGGGGTTCAATGAAACCCTAGGACTACGAAAAAGCCCAAAGGTTTTGATAGGGTTTCACCAATACACAAGATTTAACGGAATTAAGGAATGACGACAGTAGTAGTATGTGGAAGATTGGAATTCCAAACAACAAACCTGAAGCATTCAGATAAGTATAATAGTTCTACAGAAGAAACTATTTGTGCGCTTAACAAAATCAAGTCCATGAAACAATTACAATTTAACTCAACTTTAGAAAACCTGTAAAATACTGTACATGGGAAGGAATGGAATGGGAAATTCGGGCACTCAAATCCTAAATGTAGTGCTGTAGAAATCCAAATAAGCATCTAAATTATAGTAGTGCTGCAGAGGACTAGATTAGGTTATCGTGCTAACTAGTAAAATAATTTCATATTTGTTCCTGCTTTTCACATTTGTTCCTACTGGATCAGCTTCTTGCACTAACCAGTAAAATAATTTCACGCTTGTTTCAGTCAAATGAGATTTACCAACTATTCAATTGGTTCAGTGCTGCGTTCGGATGATTGGGACTGTCTGAGTTGGACTACATGTTCTTCATCATTATTGCCGGAGAGCTCTTCCAGAGATTTCCCCATTGTTTTAGGGATCAGGAACATGAAAAGGAACCCTATAGCGCTTGTTACTGCTAAGAGTAGCAGAGAAACTGTGGCATGAATACCCTTTAAGTCAGCTGTGTAGAGAAAAACGATGGTTCCGACTATGGCTCCTGCTTTGCCTGCTGCTCCGGATATGCCATGGAATGTAGAACGAAGCCTGGCCGGAAAGATTTATACCGGAACGATGAATGTGGTGACGTTTGGACCGAAGTTTGAAAAGAAAAAGGTAAAGCAGTAAAGTATGATCTGCAAGGCCGTGTGTTGTCCTTGTCCTTGCCCATGCTGGTATGAAATAGCAAACAAGAACGTGAAGAGTGTAATGAAGAAAAATCCCATCAGCTGAATTGGTTTTCTGCCAATGCGATCAACGAAGGCCACTGTGAAGAAGTAGCCTGGGACTGTTGAGCACAGAGCAACAATCGATTGGGATCTTTCTATTTGGTAGACTTCTTCAATGGCGTTTATTCTGTTGGGGAGCGCAAGCAATCCCAATTTCCTAAACTTGTCATTCTGGTAAAGGTTTTGACTGTAAAAGACGACGTCGACGAGAAACCATGTGCTTGTAGTGCCCAGTAGGTGCAAGCCGTGTCGCCTTGCAAACTCTCTGGAAAATAAACCGAACCGCGGCTTGGTCCTTGCAATCTCTTCAACCCTCCTTTCCTCTACTTCGATTTCTATGTTAAGAACGCTGGACATGTCGGCCGCGGCTTTATTTGCATCCCTTCTTATGAGCGCTGTGTAGCGAGCGTTTTCGGGCATTCTCATTCGCCAGTAGTATGTAAACGCAGCGGGAATGGCCCCGAACATAAGAATGATCTACCATACAAAATCGGCTCTCGAACTTGTATATGTCAAAACTAGGGAAGGAGCATTGGATATCAGTAAAAAGCGTTTTCAGGTATTTGTGTGGCACTGCTAGCTATGGATTGTGCTACGAAGTAAGACCGGGATTGGACAAAGTGGTCATGATACATGGATTTCTGGATGTAGACTGGGCTGGAGATTTGGATCGTAGGAGATCTACAAGCGGGTATGTGTTTAACCTGTTTGGAGGAGCAATAAGTTGGATGAGCAAAAGACAGGCTGTAGTGGCACTTTCAACTATAGAATCTGAATACATGGAAGCCACTCATGTAAGTAAGGAATCAGTATGGTTACAAAGATTGTGTTCAGGTATTGGGTTGGTACAACAAGCCGTAAGGATAGAGTGTAACAGTCAGAGTGCAATTTTTCTGGCGAAGAACCTTGTTTATCATTCAAAGACAAAGCACATTGATGTTCAATATCACTTTGTGAGAGACATGATTGAAGAAAAGAAAGTATCATTGATGAAGGTGGACACTTTGAAGAATGTTGCAGACTCATTAACAAAATCTATGAGCACTGAGAATTTCTCTTGGTGTATACAATCCATGGGCATTGTTGCCCTGGATTTTTTACTATGTAACCCTGTAACCCTTTGTATGCAAAGAAAACAACAAGTGGGAGAATGTCGGGTATGTGTTATATTTTTTACACGAGTAGTAGTGTCTGAGTGTATGCGCCGGACGTGCAGGGGGGTTAGAGGGGGTTCCGCTAGGCCCCCCCTCGAAGAGTGCACAGAGGCAGAGCCCCCGAATTTTTTTTCCTACCTCGAGAAACGTGTCATGTATTTAGGTGGTTTTTTGGAACACAGTTTTTTCCAATGGTTTTCTATTTTCGGTTAAGGAATTAGGGTTTTGGACTAATCCAGGTCATTGGGTTAGGGTTTTGGGTGCCACTGTCTCCTATATGTATATTGTATTATAAACAATGTAACACCATGAATGGATATAGAATATGTCTGTGTAATGTTTGTATTTGCCATTGTATCTTTTCTGTTCTTTTCTGAATATCTATTTGCAGTAGATATTGTACAAGGTTAGGATTTACAGGAGGGACAGTGGAATGAATTATAAAGAGCACGTGCGCTTTATTAGGAATGTGTGCAAATTTCTATAGTGTGTGCATGCTCTTAAGAACGTGCACGTGTTGTTTTGAATTCAGATTTTTTTGGGGTAGGATTGAAAATGTGTATATTGACTTGGTTGGATCAGATTTAAGTTTAGGATGACAAACCTAGTGGTTCGATATGCAAATTGATAAAAACCTCCATTTTTGTGAATACCCCTCCATATATCTATCTTTGACATTATTTTTCTATATGATAAACAATTCAACTATTGAAAAAACTACAGACATAGATAGATTCGACTATGAAGATTTCAAATATATATTTAAAAAAAATAATAATATTGTTTACTATTTTTAATCTATTTGTCTTCACATATATCAAAATCCTAGAATACATACCTCTCTTATTTCTACTATAATTTTTTGTTGGTTTATCCATTTACCAAATAGTTATATGCGACACTTAAGCAGACCAATACCTATGATATTAAAAAAAAAATTGTTTATATCATGTTAAGACCCTCTTAGCCTTCATGAACATTTTAATTTCAGGCATATGTTGACTTTGATAATTTAAAAAAAATATTAAATTAATATTAAAAATTTCCAAAAAATACATGGCATAAGAAAAACGGGTTCTCTACAAATATGCAAGTTTTTGGAATGAAAATCCATCATTGAGGTACTCAACACCTGCACGAACAAAAACATATACCTTGTATTTTGTTGGAAAAATAAGATACCAATGTTAGAAAAAATCAAATTTGACATAGTTATTCACCATTTCTATGAATAAAAGTTGTATATTTGGAAAGATAATTCAATTTCTTATGTTTCATATTCTTACACTATATTCAAATTCATTGTAAAAGTACCTTGAATAATCCTTCCAAGTTAACATATTGTTGTTTTTCCCAGTTTGCATTGCCACTAACGCATCATGAGAGACCATCATTAGCTTGCGCTCACCCTTAATTGAACAATTTGTAAGTATATATGTTGTTTAACTTATCTCATTTTATAATTAATGGAGCAACAAGAAACCTTTATATTAATTATATTGACTATGCTTTGTCATGGCTTATTAAACATGCAGAAAACAAAGTATGGAGTGCAGTGAACAAAAGATATTTTGAGAGATGACATGCAACATGGCTTCAAAAGAAAGTGTATTTTTTATCAAACACTCACTGCTATGGTACATTTTTTTTTATTTACACAACCATGTATATTCTACTATATAAATGTAGATATACTTATTACACTTTATTTCTATGTTTGTAGATGGAACATGAAAAGGTGGAACATAAAAAAACAAATGGATCAAGAAAACATTAGGTTAAATAACCGAAGTAAAATATTACCTACAAGTGATGAATAAATGAGGAATGCACTCAACGCGAGAAATGATAGCATTTCAAGTGATGAATGACAATTAATATAATTGAATGTCACTGCAATTTGTATGTTTTGGGATATTTATTTGTGAAAATCGGGGATTTTGTTTAATGTACTAGCCATATTGTCCTAATTGCTTGAGGACATGTTACCAATAAGTGTAACAATTATATATTGGTTTCATTTTGATTATTTTGGACCTTTACATTGTCCCATTTTGCATGACAATGGGTATCTTATTCGTATATAGTAAAACATGTTTCTTATTTTATTGCATTGTCGAATGTTGTAAAATGTTACATTGTTGATTAATTAATATATGGATGATTTACATTGTTACAAATAATAGAGATGTAATCCATTAGATAACACATTAATGAAATCATTATGTCAAAACACGATAACAAAAATATTAAAATCAATATTATTATAAAAAATATATTTGATTTTGAGATGATTAATTGAAAATTTGTAAAAAAAAATAATTTACTAAAATATATACATATTGGTGCATTGTATTCTTTTCAAGTTACTAAATGGTATGTACCATGAAATAGACACAGGTGCACTTGTATGAGTCATATGCACGAGTGCATGTTAATTACATTGAAGCACTCGTGCTAAAAATTGTAAAAAAAACACCATTACTTTAAACCATATATCACATGATTATAATTTTGATTTAAAAATATTACGATGTGCATGATTAAAATACGCACCAGTGATTTATATATAATATATGCACTGGTGATTTACATATAATATGCACACTAGTGCTTATTAACAAAGGATGGTGCCAACATCTCACCTTAAATCTTTGAAATTTCACTTCCCTCCGGTGCATATGATAATATAAGCAACAACACGACCAAATTATATGAGCATTGGCGTGCCATAAAAAAAGAAAGAACGATCCAATGAGTATTGTTTATATGAGCATCAGTGTGGTATAAAACAACAAAAAAAACAGAAGTAGTGTGTAATAGTTATACATGCACCAATTATTTTTAGGTTTATGTACGCACTAGTGCATGTTTTGTAAACACACACTAGTGCATGTTACCAATACAAGAACTGAAAAAAAACTATGCTAAAACCTCTTCCCACGCATTTTGTTTTAGTTATAGGGAACATCTGTTAAAACCTCTACTATGAATAGTGGAGGTTGTAGCAAAGGTGTTTTAAAAAAAAAATCCCAATCTTGTAACACTAAAATCCCCCCACAAAAACCTCTGCTACAAGGTGTTCTCCTTGTAGTGTGAAGATTTATCATTTAATCCCTCAATATCCTATGCATATGTTTTAGTGATTTGGATCTCAATTTTTATTAGGGATTGAACATCTATCCTATGTTATAAATCACAACTTCATATTGTAGTGTTGACTCTTTTCCTGTTGTCATTGAAATTAAAATTCATTGACTTTGTTTATAAAAAATCATAAGTTTTCCACTAAGTTTTGACTTAATTTAATAGATCATCATCCTCTAACCAAGTAGAGATGAATTTAAAAGAACATGGAGGTTTACAATGTTAGAATATGATGGATGTGCTCGTTTTATCATAGACAATATCACTATTGTCACCCAACCATAGGCTGAAGCTACCCTCCGTGCACCTTAACCTTGACAAAGAATCACTTTAGAAGAAAACCCTAGGCTAGATAGACAAACAAAGGGTAGCGCACCTTTCTCCAAGGATAGTCCACCAAACAAGAGCTTATCAGATAGTCCAAACCATAACCAAGAGATAGTCCAAGCCAAAACATAATCTTCTAGCTACAGTAACTGCAACGACATCTTCTCCTCCAAACTTGCACACAAACTGGCTAACTACAGTGCGCATAAGTGAGCTCTGCAGTTCTGAGAATGCCTGCCAAAATGAATACTGACCTCCTATTTTTATACTAATTATGGCTAACTGCCTGGGCCAATGTTGCATTCTAGGTTCCTATGTACTGAGTATATAATATTTCTTCTGGCCGAATTCTTCTCTTGGAGGCTAATACCCTAATACAAATTATCCTCTTTAGCCGACTTGTCTTCTAGGGTTATTAAACAACTCATTAGGGTTTCTTCTTGCTTCCCAAAATATTCTATTCTCGTTAGTTTTACATGTGGAGGTAAATACCTCCCGCAGCTACCATAATATCAACATTACAGGTAATGGTCTTGAGCACAAACATACCATTCACTTGGTAGCATCAACATAGTTGTATAGACTATTTCATGACTAGATCATGAGCATCATCATCACCATCAGTTTCATCAACTGCATCATCTCTCAAAACCATACTCCATCTGAGTAATTACACATGATGTTGGATAAGTCACTCACTCCACAGAGTGACACAAGAGCCATTCTTCTAATCTAAACATATGTCCTAGAAGAATAAATGTCCTGAACCATTTTCCGTCTCGAAAATCTCTATCCATTGATCATCCATATAGCCGATAATCATTTCCAACACTGTTGATAGTCTTCAAGGAAATCAGAACAATATCATTCAATAGAACACAATTGTGTCTATCCATAGTAGTACACAACTACAATCCATTGGTACACTACCAAACCAAGTAGCACACAGGCACTTGATTAGTGATGTATAGTCACAAACAGTGGAACACATCCACCACAATAGTATACATCTACTATCTAGAGACATACATTCTTCATAGAAATCATCTGATATCAACCTGCACAAAAACAATGTTATGATATAAACTGAATCATCTGGGCCATTCTTCCACTCACATCTGTGAGGTCTTGAAGAACATCTTCCCTCAGAAGGTCAAACATCAATGATGATCTATCTGGACTATTCTTCTCAAGAAAGGAAGAATAATTGTCCTGATTTATGAGCCTAGACCATTCCCCACCCTGGGCCATTCCTCCGACACTAAACAAAGCATAACCTAGAGAGAACGAGTCTGCCCTAAGGAATGCATGTCCTGATTGTTGAACCTATACCATTCACCTATCTGGGCCATTCCTCCGACACTAAAAAAAGTGCAACCTAGAGAGAATGAATCTTCCCTAAAGAATGAAAGTCCAGACCATTTCCTAAGGAAATGACTATCCTGCACCAACCTCCAAAACAGACCATTCTTCGAAAGTGTGAGCTTCGAAAGAATGATTGTCCGGCGAGGCGGACCAGTCTTCTTGATTAACCATCAAGAAGAGAGATTGTCCTAGACCATTCCCCGTGTTAACCATAATGGGAAATCACTTTCTATGGTACATCAACAATCCATTGAACCATTTTCATTACAAAAATGATCGTTCGATCTGGACCATTTTTTGAACTAGAATATGCCTGCCCGTCATAAATCTCAAACCACTTTCTGAACTGGAAAGGAACTGCTCATCCTGGACCATTTTTTGAACTAAAAAATGACTGTCGATAAATCAATAACACATCAGTGATACCTCCCAACCTGGGATTCATCTCTTCCTTTTTCAATAGGTAAATCATCTCCACGAGCTCCAACTTGAGTATGCAAACTCCTTCATCTTGGACAGAGGCTTTACCAAAATGTCTTCTTATCTGCTCATCTATGGATATATATATATATATATATATATTGGAGAACCACTTCTCTTTTCTAGACTTCATCATGGATAATGTAATGCTTGATCTCAAAGTACTTTGGTGTTTCTGAAACATTGGTTTTCTCTGAAGGCTTCATATAGCTCTGATCAATATAGTGTGTCATTATTGGATTCATGTTTTGTTCCCCATTAACTCATAACATCGTGGAAAGGCTCAAACTGGAACATATCCATGTGGCACTTCTTCTGTCATCATGAGATATTTGTCATGGATTGGCAATCCATCATCATGATCTTATGAGTAATCATTCTAATACAATATCTTTGTTATAGAAAGTCTTCACCATGCTTCTACTATGCATTGGAGGTTCTCCACCAAGTTGTCTTCTTCCATCTGCATACAAGGGTATCTTTCTGGTATACCTCAAAGCATTGAGGTTTCTCTACATACGCTCTTTGTTCAATTATTCTGGAGAACAGTCTTTGCATTCATCTGATGTCGATTCCAACCTATGGATATTATGGATGATATAATGGCTCATGTAGAGATATATCTGGTTTACTGGAAAAAGTAATCATCATAGTCTTCTCCATCCATCTGGGATAACCTCTAGTTCTAGATATCACAATGCTTACATTCATAAGTCTTTCATACATTGTTCTTCATCACAACTTTCAGTACCTCTTATTGATTTGTTTTAGTGAGTTCATATCAGGATGGTAATCTTGTGATTCTCGATACAATGACTGGTTGTTCTGGATTTTCTTTCTTTCTTGGAATCTTCATGTTCTTCCTCATGTTTCTCTTTAGATCTTGGGTCCATGGAGTTTTCTATAGATTCCATGCTCTGAATATTCTAGCTTCTTCCTTTCATAGTAGGATCATGGATGTGGATGGATAACCAAGGATGCTTTAAGGCTTATTTTCAAAGAATACTTCTTCTAAGGTTAAACTGAACATGTACTGCTTTTCATGGCTGCTACCATGGATATATACTTTATCACCTTTAATCGATCATAGGATTAGCTCCCTCCCAATCCTTTCTTCATGTATGAATGCATTCTCTTCTTTTGGTAATATATAATTGGCTCCCTCCATCTAGGAGAGTCCACGCTTTCGTCTGCATCCTTATTGCCTTCTGCAAAGTGTTACAAATCTTTTTCCAATTTCCTCTTGATTGTTGACTTCTTTATGTCTTTACTTCTTCTAGGTTTCTTTCTGATTTCAGCTTATCTTGCAACTTGTCTTATAGTCATAGTGATAGCAGTCCTTTTCTTGTTGTTCTTGTCTTAGAAGAAGAAGTTTGTTTTGTCCTTCTTGGTTTTCTTTGAGGGTTCCCTTTCTTCGACAATTGATGCTTCGTGTGTTTCCTTCCTTTTATTTAGCTCAAGACAATGATTCTTGTAGTGACCATACTTTTGATAATTGAAGCATTGTATCCTTGACATATCTTTCTCTTGATTTGTTTTCTTCCTGGAGCCAAACTTCTTTTTGTTCTTGAAGTCCTTGAACCTTCCTGTGAAGGCGTGATCATCATACTTCTTTTGGGGTTTCTCTTTTGCATTGATCCTTGATTCTTATTGAGCACAGCAAGTCCAAAGTTCTTCAAATGTAGGATACTCCTTCCTTGTGTTCATGCTTGCGGAAAATGCATCCCACGTCTTGGGAAGACCATTGAGTACTATGTTTACCAATTCCTTCTCTGAAATGATATCTTCAATGGCTTGTAGTTGATCTCTTAACTGAGATATTTTCACATTGTATCACCATTCATCTTCATGTCACGGAGCTCATTCTTCAGGCTCATTACTTGTCCAATGTTTCTGACAGAGAAGAGGTTTGTTAGGGCATCGTACATCTTCTTCGATGTGTCAATATGGGATATGTAGGGTATCAAGTGGTATTTTATAGAGTCCACTATGATACTCATGGCATTGATATCATCGTCTTTGAACTTCTCCATAACTGCAACGTTTTGCGGTTCCTTCTCTTTTCCTTCTTCAAACTCCAGTTCCATGATCTTTCCTTTCACGATATCCATCACTTTATTCTTGTCAAGGATGAGGTCAACCCTTGTCTTCCACGCTCTGAAGTTAGAAGCTCCATATAACTTGTTTTCTGACTTCATAGAGTAAGTCATGGATGCTTTGACTTGGTCAACCCTAGATTTGACCAAAAACTCAAACTTGACGTCTTGGCTTGCTTAGAGTACCAAGAGATGTGCTAGGCTAAGGTGCATTGGTATATCTAGAAATTAGGTCAATCCCTTCACTTAAGGTGCCTCAACGAGAGGGTTAGGGTTTCTGCAACTACACCTGCTAGTAACCCTAGAGACAGTGCTTTGGTGACTGGTCCTACTAGAAACCCTAGCAACATTTCTTTAACGAGCTTAATATCCTTATGGCTATTCTCCCTTCCAGTGGTTATACTGAATGAAGGAGGTGTGGGCCCATAACCTGTTAGAATATGATGGATGTGCTTGTTTTACCATAAACAATATCATTATTTTCACCCAACCATAGGCCAAAGCCACCCTCCGAGCACCTTAACCTTGACATAGAATCACTTCGGAAGCAAACCCTAGGCTAGATATCCAAACAAAGGGTAGCGCACCTTTCTCCAAGGATAGCACACCAAACAAGAGATGACCATATAGTCCAAACCATAACCAAGAGATAGTCTAAGCAAAAACATAATATGCTAGCTGCAACAACTGCAACGACAACTTCTCCTCCAAACTTACACACAAATTGGCTAACTGCAGTGCACACAAGTGAGCTCTGCAGTTCTAAGAATGCTTGCCAGAATAAAGACTGACCTCCTATATTTATACTAATTATGGCTAACTGCCTACGTCGACTTCTCATTTTGGGTTCCTATTTACTTAGTATATAATATTTCTTATGGTCAAATTCTTCTCTTGGAGGCTAATAACCTAATACAAATTATCCTCTTGAGTCGACTTGTCTTCTAGGGTTATTAGCCAACTCATTAGGGTTTCTTCTTGCTTCTTGAAATATTCTATTCTCATTAGGTTTACACGTGGAGGTAAATACCTCTCGCAGCTACCATAATATCAACATACAATTCTCCTTTGTTATTTGAAATAGGATTGGAAGGTGGTTTAATTCTCCTCCTACCTCCACCCATGACTGAATCCTTTTAAGCTCATTTGATATGGAATCTGACACCAAAATTATATATATATATTTTCCACTCTTACATCCCATATTCTCATATTCCTCCATATAGAGACCAATTTTATTAGTTTCACATCAGTCAACTCAACATCCTCAATATTATTTAGAAAAAATAGCCAAAGAATATGCTCAGGCTACAATCCTTGTGATATCTACTTTTGATTGTTAAACATAAGTCTCCTCGCATAATAACTTTTGTGCTCCTAAATAACTCATGTGCAAGCAAGTCCTTCCAATAGGCCGCCCTATCCTCATAAGGACCATAAATGTTGGCTATAGAGAAATCTTCCCCCAACACCATTGAGAAGACTTCTACACTTATATCTGAGGTAAGTATCCCAAAGTTAATTAACCTCATAGATATTTATTTTCCTCCAAATAGTAACCCGCCCCAGATTTTCCTACAGAGCCTATTGATTCAAAGTCCCAATCCTTCACGACATTTGACAAATATCTTGTAATTTTTTTCACTGTCCCAATTCTTTCTTGAATCATAAGATCATAGACTTATGCATATCTACTAATCTACCCAAGGCAAGTATTTTGAGGTATTTCCCACTCCCCTTTCATTCAAATACATAATGATCATGTAGAAACCTTTTCTAGGGATTTCCCTACTCTAAAGGCTCATTTTAAGGTTTGTTACTTTCCTTCTTTGATTTCTCAATGAATTTTGTTCTATGATAGGGTTAACTGTGAATTCCATCCCCTTCAAAACTTTTATCCCCTTCCTTTAGTGCTAGTTTCATTCAAAACTATAGAAATTTATATAGATCTCAATGGGTATATAAGTATATATGAGTTTGTAGTGGCCTCCACAATGGTGGGAAGGTTTGGAGTCAAAATATGCCATGAATTCTCCGTATTTTCCATTTATTTCTCTAACCGCACAAAACATCTTAAAACAAAACGTAATTTATTTATATCCTTTGTCATTCTTCCCTTTCCTACCCTCCTTGGAAGATAAATTCTTATAGACTCCCAACACCAACCACTGGCCTTGGGATAGGGTTTCAATTTCTACTACATAATTCACATACAATGAAGGAGAATTAATCAACTTACTCATTGATTGAAGAGGGTGAACACTATCTACTGCCATTAACTTTATATCTTACTTTTGATTGAGCTTGCATGCATCCATCTCCTCCATAGAATTGAGGCTAGTAATAATCACCAATTCATGTTCACATCCTGCTAGTAGTTGCTTCCTTAAACCTACTTCCTCAAAGTGTTTGACTTCCAATGGATTCTTCTTCAATATCATGTGTTCACCCCTCTTTTTACTATATACCTCTTCCTCAAAGACGAAAATTCCTCTAAAGGGTAAAAAATTATTGGTCTTTTCCTTCTCCATACATATTTTTTGAATTTGAGAAAAAAAACATTTGCTAGATGGTCGTGAGTGTAACACCTTAATAAGTGGAAAGGAATTCCCACGTAGTCTAGGGCCTAAGTATATTGTTGATTTCCAACCACTATTTCTATGTCCTCTATTAACCCCTCCTTCAATTCCACCTCCACTAAGGTATGGGCTATTGTTCTCGACATAATCCGCGTGTAGATTTCCTCCACTCCTAGAAAATTCCACAAATTCAAAATTCTAAAGGAAAACCCAATAATATAGCCCATACAACCTAGGTCAATGCAAGGAGTCCTTCTCTTCAAGGTTTGAGGCATAGAACCCCACAACCATTTCAAGCCAAAAATATTTCTTGCATCTTCTTCTAATTTGAAAATTAAGGAAATCCAACCCCTTATTACAAGATGCAATTCTAGGGAGCAACCTAGCAACCTACAAGGGTCATTATTCCACATCTATCCATTCCCTGAATTATTTTCTAAGATCTTCGTGTCAAAAAAAGTGCCCCGTCGAGGTTTGACTCACTAGTTCCATGACTTAAGTCATCTTAATGTCCTCACCTAAAGTTAAATTGATCTTGTTTTTCCTCAATTTAACACATTTATAGACTTTCTTTCTTGGGTTTGCCTTGGGAGAGAAAACCTTCATTATTGCATCATCCATAACTTTGTTGCCAAGGGTTCTTGAAGTGTTATTTTCAAAGCCTTTAATCCCTCTCACTTCTCTAATCCAAGCTAGATTTTTCTTAGGGCTTCCTTCCTTCTCATTAAAACAATGATTATGAGGGTTTAAGAACAACAGATCCGTGGATGTGATAATTTTATCTTAAGAACCCACTTGGGTGCCTTCTACCAAAGGATACACAAGAGGGTCTACTAAGAACAATGGGGGTCAAGGTTTACCTTACTTATAGTCATTTAACACTTTACTCCAAATCCCTCCTTTACCAAGTTGTCACAGGTTTCACAATTTGTGTTTTGGGTGCAATCCACCATATCCTTACAATCTCAAACAAATTTAATTTGATTTATAACAAATTGTAACTTCTCTAAACATGAAAAAAATGATCATCTAAATTCTTGTCTTTTGTGTTTTGGGTTCAATTCAGAATTTACAAGTTAAAGTTGACCCATGAGAACGGAATTGGGTTCAATTCACAAATTACTAAAGTTCCCATGAGAATGGAATTGGGTTCAATTCACAAATTACAAGTTAAAGTTGACCCATGAGAATGGAAAGATAAAGTACAAACAACATTTCCAAGGAAAAAATAATCTAATAAAAAGAAAAAAATAATGAGAACGCCAAAATAGTGTGAAAAGCATTCGAATAAAAAATAATCCCCAATTTTAAATTCACAGAAGAGGAGAGAACTAGCAAATATGATGATCCGGTGATCTATTTCAATAAGAAATTGGTGTGAACAAACTCTAAGCTAGTGAGAGTGACTCTTAAAATTCGAGATAACGAAGTCTATTGTATCCCGGGGGTTCAATGAAACCCTAGGACTACGGAAAAGCCTAACGGTTTTGATAGGGTTTCACCAATACACAAGATTCAACGGAATTAAGGAATGACGACAGTAGTAGTATGTGGAAGATTGGAATTCCAAACAACAAACCTGAAGCATTCAGATAAGTATAATAGTTCTGCAGAAGAAACTATTTGTGCGCTTAACAAAATCAAGTCCATGAAACAATTACAATTTAACTCAACTTTAGACAACCCGTAAAATACTGTACATGGGAAGGAATGGAATGGGAAATTCGGGCACTGAAATCCTAAATGTAGTGCTGTAGAAATCCAAATAAGCATCTAAATTATAGTAGTGCTGCAGAGGACTAGATTAGGTTATCGCGCTAACTAGTAAAATAATTTCATATTTGTTCCTGCTTTTCACATTTGTTCCTGCTGGATCAGCTTCTTGCACTAACCAGTAAAATAATTTCACGCTTGTTTCAGTCAAATGAGATTTACCAACTATTCAATTG
>JZKD02S2261617.1:12221-36074 GCA_000966675.3 Picea glauca
TTGTATCTACATGTTCTTTTTCCTTCATGTCCAAATACCTTCATCAATCTTGCGGTCAAAAACCCATGACTAGGGTTGACATCAATGACAACAACCAATCTTCCAATAGAAGAGGGATCGATAAGATATCCTTCAACAACATTTAGGACCACTGCAGAAAGAATAAGTAAGGGTAATAGGTGAATTAGCCACTGCACAGGGCAAGGTAAAACAAGAAACTCATGAATAAGAAGAGAAACTAACAGCCTTGACTATGCAGGGGACCAAAGAGATCGTAGAAACAAATGAAACGATACTTAAATAAGTGGAGGTAGCAAAGGCAGTCTCCCAAAAGTTCCTTGAGGCATGGAGGAACATGTAATAGAACTAAGTGGCTTGGGGTGAGCCGTGGGTGAGTGTTGGGGGCCTATTGGACAAGCAATTTTGGATACAATTTTGACATAAATCCTAAGTGTAGAAGAAGTGTGAAAACACAATAAAGAAGACTAGGGAGTGCGTAGTTGAGGCACATACAGGAGCATAGTGCGTAGAAGGAGGATAGTGAACAGACAAAGGAATAAAACAGAGGAATAAATCATTTAGAGGAATAAATCAGAGAATAAAGTTGGGGAAGAAAACAGACGAAAAGGAAGGATGACAACTCGACGTTCTAAATATGGAAGGACATGCAAAAGAAGAAAGAACAAAAGAAAAGCATCATGCATATGGAAAAGTAGGTGAAAGTAGCTTGAAAAACCAGTCAACTAGAGTAGTCGTACATTGCAATAATGGTTTTGGGATGAACAAAGTAGGGTTTTAAGCCCTAAATCTTATGTATAAATGTGTAATGGGTTGGGAGAATAGGGGTTCCTCCTTTTTGTTCTTGGTTGGTTCCTCCATGTGGTTGTTCTTGGGCAAGTATTGTGGAGTCTGTTCTAAGCTGTTGAGGACACCTGTCAGTAAGAAGGGTGATATAATAGGTTGAGAATGGAGCGAATCGATGTCTGAATGTAAGAGATGATGCAGAGAGAGAGAGAGAGAGAGAGAGAGAGAGAGGCTTGCACTGCAGAGAAGTTAGGATAGGAGAAAAGAAAGATAACCATGATGTATCTTTGTAAGTGCAATGTGTAAGCCTGAAGCAATTACCAAATTTATAATAAATAAGCCAGTCGATGTGGATGTAGTCAAGAATTTGGTGAACCACATTAAATGTTGTGTTACATGTATTTTGTGTTTTATTTATGGAATCTGTTTGGATGCATATTAGAGTAGATTATCTTATGTGTAATCACGACGCAATGGTTTGGAAAGTTACAGTAATGAGTTTATGCAGTAATCTGGAATATAATAGTAATATGAACCTGAGATCCACTAAGTAATAGAATAAGAGAAATTGCATAATAATTCACATAGAACAGATAATTAAGAATGAATGGAATAATAGCCTTCCATTCCCTCTCCACTGCAGAAACCTAGTTCTTGTAGTCCTAATAGATACCTTGGGTGAGACTTCATCTATGCATGCAGGTGATGCCAAAAGGGATGGTTTATGAAGGGTTTTTCTGGTCAAATGATAACTTGAACCTAGGGTCTTACAACGGCCCGCAGTGCTAACAAAAGTCATTTTGTTAGAATATGACAACCACTACTAGGTTACATCATGTTGGTTTTTAATGATAGGCTATCCATTTAAGTTTTCCATGGAGATAGAATCCTGTGACTAATTTGGAATAAGAAAGCCTCATGTGTACAAACCTTGATGACATTTTGGTGGTTTGTTGATGGAACAAATCATGCATGAATTGATGTGTTTTTTGACATCTAACCTTAATGAAGGGAAACATAAATACTTATGCAGTATTGCATGAGTCTTAAATACTCCTATGTGGCCTATTGTTTTATTATAGTGTCCATTCTAGATAAGCTTCTATTGATTCTCACTTTGAGGTACATGAAGTTGTCTTGGTTTGTAAGGAAAATTTTCTTTTAAGTGATAGTTGAGGGTAATCCATTGACCTATCTAGAGTTGTCGATATACTAATGGAAAATAGTGTATGCGCCATATAGTGGAGGCAAATTATTGGTGTCAAAACCATGCATACTTAACATTGTAAGAAGTGAGGTGACTAGAGGTTAACTAAAACAATCAATTATTTCATTGAATTTTCCTTTCATGTGATTAATTCTAATTTTTCTTTTCATATGTAGCTTAGATTATAAAGGAGTGAACTATAGAGGATCGTGGTTGTTGTGGATGATCATTTATTTTCCTATAATGTAGTGCCACCATTGCTTAAGTGCTTGCACAATGCAATTTAGTTCCCTTTCATAACTAGAGTAGTCATACATTGCAATAAGTGTTTTGGGATGAAAAACATAGGGTGTTAAGCCCTAAATCTTATGTATAAATGTGTAATGGGTTGGGAGAATAAGTGTTCCTTTTTTTTGTTCTTGGTTGTTTCCTCCATGTGTTTGTTCTTGGGCAAGTATTGTGTAGTCTGTTCTAAGCTGTCGAGGACACCTGTCAGTAAGAAGGGTGATAGGATAGGTTGAGAAGGGAGTGAATCGATGTCTGAATGTAAGAGATGATGTAGAGAGAGAGAGAGAGAGAGAGAGAGAGTCTTGCACTGCAAAGCAGCTAGGATAGGAGAAGAGAAAGCTAACCATGATGTATCTTTGTAAGCGCAATGCGCAAGCTTCGAGCAATTACCAAATGCATAATAAATAAGCCATTCGGTGTGGACGTAGTCAAGAGTTTGGTGAACCACTTTAAATGTTGTGTTACATGTCTTTTGTGTTTTATTTATGGAATTTGTTTGGATGCATATTAGAGTAGATTTATCTTATGTGTAATCACGACACAACGGTTTGGAAAGTTACAGTAATGAGTTTATGCAGTAATCCAGAATATAATGGTAATATGAACCTGAGATCCACTAAGTAATAGAATATGATAAATTACATAATAACGCACACATAATAGATAATTAAGAATGAATGGAATAATAACCTTCCATTTTGTCACCACTGTAGAAACCTAGTTCTTGTAGTCCCAATTGATACCTCAGGTGAGACTTCATCTGTGCATATAGGTGATGCCGAAAAGGATGGTGTCTGAAGGGTTTTGTTGGTCAAATGATAACTTGAACCTAGGGTCTTACAACGATGCGCAGTGCTAACAAAAGTCATTTTGTTAGAATATGACAACCACTACTAGGATCACATCATGTTGGTTTTTAATGATAGGTTATCCATTTAAGTTTTCCATGGATATAGAATCCCATGATTAATTTGGAATAAGAAATCCTCGTGTGTACAAACCTTGATGACATTTTGGTGGTTTGGTGATGGAACAAATCATGAATGAATTGATGTGTTTTTTGACATCTAACCTTAATGAAGGGATATAAATACTTATGCAGTATTGCATGAGTCTTAAATACTCCTATGTGGCCTACTATTTTATTATAGTGTCCATTTTAGATAAGCTTCTATCGATTCTCACTTTGAGGTACACGAAGTTGTCTTGGTTTGTAAGGAAAATTTTCTTTTAAGTGATAGTTGAGGGTAATCCATTGACCTATCTAGAGTTGTCAATATACTAATGGAAAATATTGTATGCTTCATACAGTGGAGGAAAATTATTGGTGTCAAAACCATGCATACTTAACATTGTAAGAAGTGAGGTGACTAGAGGTTAACTACAACAATCAATTATTTCATTGGAATTTCCTTTCGTGTGATTAATTCTGATTTTTCTTTTCATATGTAGCTTAGATTATAAAGGAGTGAACTATAGAGGATCGTGGTTGTTGTGGATGATCATTTATTTTCCTATAATGTAGTGCCACCATTGCCTAAGTGCTTGCACAATGCAATTTAGTTCCCTTTCATAACTCAAATACTTACAAACAATATCACTAAAAAATTTCCAAACAGAATGCTACTAGATAACCAACTTGAGTGATGTAAATTCTCATACCATAGTTTGAAGCATTAGTATCTATTTCAAATGGGTTATGTAAATCGATTTAGAGTGAGCACTATAGTTGTACAAATCTTTCTCTTAAACTATTCAAAAGCTTGTTGTCGTATTTATATCCATTTCAATGCTAGCTTTCCACCTACCTTTATTAATTTATTCATTGACCAAGTACTATGGTTAAGAGATAACACCAATATGAAATAAAAATTTGTTAGGCTAATCCTGGACAAATGTTTTCTCATATTGATGTTAAAAATTTCCTAAGACATAAAAAATTGCTAGGTCGTGGTTTACTAATGTTTTCCTTATCGATAGAGTGGAATTCCACAACATTAATACATACGAAATCCATTTTACCTCATTTATGAACAAGAGGTTGTTATGCTTATTGAGCTAGATCTTTCCTTGCAAAGAATTTCCTTCCAAATTGTGGAACTAGATACAAGCCGTGAAATAATGCTCTTTTGGCCATAGAAGAGCATCGAAAGGATGCCTTAGAAAACCTTCAGTGAAAACAAGGTATTGCTATTAAACATTTTGATAAGACAACAAATCCTAAACCCTTATGTGTTCAGAAATGTGTATTCTTTTATGGGATTCTGTCCATTTCTAACAAAGAGAAGCGCATTAAATTCCAAATGTTGTAGATTAGAGACCATATACAATTTCTCGTGCTCTTGGAAACACTACCTTTTGGTGGAAGGATGATTACATCAAGATATTTTCATACATAGTGAATAGATCAAATTTCAAGCCATATTATCATGCTAGTTCATTGCCACTAAATAGTTGATATAAATTTTAAAAAAATGTTAAAGAAGGAAGTGATAAAAAAAAATGGAGTTTTAAGTTTTTTTTTTTTTTTTTTTTTTAATTCAATTTTTGTTTTTCGTTTGACATTAATGCTTTCTTGTTTTAGCTAATTTTTTTCATTTCACTATGTGACTTAATTTTCTACTATGATGTAGCTATTTCATCATTTTTTGGTCTAATTTTCTTACTTTTACTAATCTCCTAATGTCATTCACATAATTATAGTTTTATTTTTTCTCTTGAGTCACCAAAATATTATCTTTTCACAACCTTTTCTTTAACTTTTTAATCATTTTCTATTTTTTGTAACTCCATTTTTATTCCATTTAAATATTTATATATGGGATTATGATCAACATTTTCTATGTCGTTTATTTTAGTATTTTAAGTGAATTTGTGATTAAATATTAGAAAAATAGCATGCTTTCACTTATCTTTGAAAGTTGGGTTAGTTTGGTGATGATTACAGGTACATTTAGAGTTTCTAATAATGAAATTTTGTATCATTTAACGCCAAATTCGAATTTCTTCTTCAAGCCTTGAAGATTTGATGAGGATTTGGGAGGATCACTCAAATATCTTGGATGGAGAAGAATCATGGAGGATTTGTTATCAAATATTTTAGAGATATTTGTGGGAAATGTTTTAGAGATGTTACCTGCTAATTATTAGCAAATTCCTTTAACCACATGAGAGATATGTGGATCTAAATTTATTGCTAGTTATCTTAGTTTTCGTATAAATATGAGTGCCTTCTCCATTCAAAGGGGAGGAATCTTGGAGCATATGTCTAGAGTATGATGGAATAAACTACATCTCATGAGATATTTGTTGGAGATACTTCATACACACCTAGGATTTCTTTTTCCTAAGGTTTTCCCTATGTTTATTAGTCATTATTCAATCTCCTATAGTTTGTGGAGAATATTCATTTTCCTACATTATAGGGGAATATTTTCTTCAGTTCACACTTCAGTTTGATCAGTCGAGTGGAGTCTAGATGACACATTGGGACCATCACTAGCTAATGCCCATTTTCCTTAGGATTATCACCAAAATAGTGCATTGCTCATGATTCCCTGATCTCCTCTTCACTTCGCTTTGTTTCAATCAGTTAACTGAAGACTAAGAGACTAGTTAACTCAGACTAGGTGGAAGTTAACTCCCGTAACTTCCTGGGAGACTAGACTAGGTTGCAGTTTACTCTCGTAACCGTTGGTGTGTGTTCAGATAACTCTAGAACACCACTATGGCACATTGGATTGTCCTCTAGTGCACATTAGTTGAGTTATATAGATGATATCATGTGTAAATTATTATTCATTCATTTGGTTAACAAGAATTCTTCCATTCTTTCTCTCTCGTTTATCTTTTCTCATATTTTCTCTGCAAACTGTGTATGTCATTTTCTAGCTAGACAATTCTGTATAATTTCAACACATTTACATAGTATTAGAGATGATGGATTGCTAGGAAAAAGACACACCAGGTTCTTTTTGCAGATACCGAAGATTGAAGACAGCAAAAAAATGGAATTTCCAAAAGAATTCATTCTTACACCGTACAATTTCTTTGCATGGAAGGAGAAGATGATAGTTCATATTCAAAGCAAAGGATTATATAGGTTAAATATGAACACATATATTGAAACCACATCAGCCATATAAAAATCCAAGTATATGAATCGAATGGATGAAGCGTTTGGAACTATTTGCGGTCTCATTTCTCATGAGCTCCTTTTTCACATATCCTCCTGTAAAAACCCCAATGAAGCCTGGACCATTGTGGAAGGGATTTTTGGAAAATAGAACAAGATGAGGGGACACATGCTCGAGGTGGAATTTCTCACTTTGGATCCAAAAACCTTCGACAATATCCAATATTTATTTACCAAATATAAGGATTTGTTCTCGCAACTCAAGGCTTGCAGGGTTGATAAATCTAAGTAGAAGAAACAAATTATTCTTACCATTATCTCCAAACTTGGTCTAGAATAATCATTGTTTGTATCCACATTTCATTCAGTTAGGCTCGCCTATGGAGCCACTTGGACAATGCCCTCTCTTGAGGCCTTTGATTTTTCCGATATTGATGAGCTTGTTATACCCTTGTGTTAGAGACTCAAAAAAGGCCCATACACATATTGTGAAAGATGGTAGTGGTCATAAAAATTAGAAATCTAAAGACAAATAAAAAAGGAAAGCATGTGAAAATCCAAAGAAGGAAGGGTACTCAAAACCCTTCAATGATGCCTCGGGATCCAAAGGTGGAAAGGGGAGAAAAGGGGAGAAATGCACTTACTGCCATAAAAGATTCCATACATAATTCGCATGTATGAAGAAACATATAGATCAAATGGCCCAAATAATTCAAAAAAACAACCTTGGATATTGCATCCTTGAGGGTGCCAAGAAGAAGAATTCAGAAGATCAGAATCCAAGGAAAGGAAATTCTAGCCATGCTTTGATTTCCATCAACTCCTCTCCCGATGCTTGGATCATAGATTTAGGTGCATCACACCACATGGAAGAAAAAAAATAAGTCCACTCTTCCTTGGATGCATGCAAAGGTCCTTCGACTCTGATGGGGGACAACTCTCCAGTCAAGGTCACAAGAAAAGGAAGAATTGAACTCACAAATGGAATCTTTGAGAATGTTCTACACGTTCCCAAACTTTCTGTCAATCTTCTCTCTGTGTATTAGATGAAAAACTACAACACCAGAAAGAGAGTTGTATTCATACTTGATGTTGTGGATATATATGACATGAAAACCAATTCCAAGGTTTCTATTGGTGAGGTAAATGATCAATCCAAACTCTACACATTTTCTGAATTTATTGAACTAGATTTTGCATCATTGTGTACCCATGCTGATGAAAGAAGTAGGATATGGCATGAAAGGTACGGGCATTTAATTTCATATATATGAAACAAATTAGCAAGAAGGGAATGTTTTATGGTCTACCTGACATCGACTTCTCCAAAGGAATTTGTGAGGGATGTGTTCTTATAAAAAACCCTCAAGATAAATTCGACAAGGGAAAGACTCAGAAGGATTCCTTTCCTTTGGATCTGATCCATAGTGAACTCATGGGCCCTTTTCTGCATCCATAAATTATTAAAGAAATGTATGTGTTCATTTATGTTGATGATTTCTCATGCTTCACGTAGATTTTCTTTCTTAGGAAAAAATCAAAGGTCTTTCAACACCTCAAAGATTTTAAATCCCTTGTTGAGATAGAGTAAGGAAAGAAGATCAAATTCATTAGAACAGATAATGGGGGAGAGTATGTCAACCATAAGATAAAAAAAATAAAAATTCATGAGGCCAAGATTCAATTGTAGCACACGATTCATTATACTCCGTAGAAAAACGGAGTTTCTGAGCGGAAAAATAGATCTCTAAAAGAGATGGAATATTGCATGCTACATGCAAAGTCACTTCCATAGAGATTATGGGATGACACACTTAATTCTGAAACCTACATCTAAAACATATCTCCACATAGATATGTCAAGGATAAAAAACCCTATGAGGCTTGGAGTGGCCTCAAACCGGAAGTGACCCACTTTTGTATATTCAGTTCTCATGCATGGGCCATGATTCCCTATGAGAAGAGGAAGGCACTTGATCCATAGAGAACAGAGCATATCTTTGTTGGATACCCCTACAGTGTGAAGGGATACAAACTCATTGATATTTCCTCAGACTGTCTCATCATTGAGCGGAGTGTCTAATTCAAGGAAATTATCTTGCATGTACCTCAACAACCACATGTAGACACTTTTGTTCTTCCATCTATCAGAGATGATGAGCATGGACATGCCGAATCTTCTTCATATGAGAGTTTTGATTCAAAGAATTCAGATGATTCAGAAACCAAGTCAGTACAGTCAGATGTAGAGTCAATGCATGCAGATGTAGGTGTAGATCCAGAGAAAAGGATCAAGTGGGCCATGACTAATCTTCATGATGCAGGAGATCTTGTTGGGGATCCAACTGATACTAGGAGGACTCGATATTATTTCTAGGAGCCTCATGTTGCACTCACTTCCACTAAACCAATGCCACCCAGGCATATTTTCTTAGTTTAGTCTTCAAATCCACATTCCTATGGTGAGGCTGCTGGAAATCCCTTTTATGAATCCTCCATGCAGGAGGAGTACACATCCCTCCTCAAGAATCAGACTTGGGATCTGGTTCCCCTTCCTTCAGGAAGGAAACTTGTCAGGTGAAGATGGGTCTACAAGACCAAGAGAACATCGGATGGAAAGGTTAGAAAATACAAATCCATGCTAATTTCCAAAGGCTTTCATCAGATGCATGACATTGACTATGATGAGATCTTTTCTCCAGTAGAGAAGATGGATTCCATACATTTGGAACTTACCATTGCAACATCCAAGGGATGGGAATTCCATCAAATGGACATGAAGAATACATTTCTTCATGATGATCTCTCTTAGGAGATCTATATGGAGGTCCAGGGATTTGTGCAGGATTCATATTTAGTCTGTCGACTGAAGAAATCTCTTTATGGCCTCAAGTAGGCCCCCAATAAATGGTATTCCAATACAGACTCCTACCTTCTATCACAGAACTTTGTACATTGTAATTCAAACTCAAATTTTTACATTCTCGGGACGACTGATTCACTTCTACTCCTAGTTCTATATGTTGATGATATTTGTATCACCTATTGATCGAATTCGTTGATTGTTGCAGTCAAGAGGATTATGCATGGCAGGTTCTTGATGATGGACATGGGTTTGTTGTTATTGGATAAATCTGTAAGTGCAGACACAAACCGATCTCCTTAGATCCACCTGGATCTAGAACAAAGCAAGACAGAACATGACTCTTTCCCTAGATTTATATCATTGAATTAACTAGGAGGCAAGAACAAGTAACATACCTAATAATCGCTTCCTATGGTCTTTGTTGCTCCCACTTCGCTCCAGTTCTTTTGTGCAGTCAATACCAACACAAGACAAACCAACCAAATTGAAGAAAGCACAATCTATTCAACGATCAATCTATGTATATGATCAAGGAATTATACAATAAAGTGGAAATAGCTTTATGGGAAAGGGACATATTATTGTATCATATTAATGGAAAGTACAGATTACAACCTGAGCCTTGATGTTGCAAACTTCCTTTCGATGGCCCTTGGCTCTGACACACACACTTTCTCACTTGCATGAAGAAGATCAACCCCTTTGGATAAAATTGCTAGAGTCTCCAAGCTGTTGTAGCTTCAGTCCTTCACATAATTCTTTCACTAATTCTCCAATAAATCTTGCTTAACCTTGCTTAACCTTTTCCATGAGAATTCCCTCAATATATAGGAGAGAATGAATTAGTTACTTGGATAAGAATCATCCCAAAATATCAAGGAATCCAGTACTAGGATAACCATTCGAATGCCATATCATCCTTCTAGAATATTCCCTTCTAGAAGCATCGAGAATTCATCTTTTTCCTTGCTTTAGAAAGAGTTCTCACCCTATCAATTCAACACAGTGCGAACTTCTCGCACCCTAGATTAAGGAATCCTGCAAGAATCATGCATTCTCACAGGCAAATATACTAGCAACCTGCGAACCTCCTTCAAAAATGATATTTCTGGAAAGAGAAGAAAGTAACTTTTCTCAGGAGAAAGTTCTTATGAAGAGCTTGAGTACACCATCATCAATACATCATCANAAATAAAAAAGGAAAGCATGTGAAAATCCAAAGAAGGAAGGGTACTCAAAACCCTTCAATGATGCCTCGGGATCCAAAGGTGGAAAGGGGAGAAAAGGGGAGAAATGCACTTACTGCCATAAAAGATTCCATACATAATTCGCATGTATGAAGAAACATATAGATCAAATGGCCCAAATAATTCAAAAAAACAACCTTGGATATTGCATCCTTGAGGGTGCCAAGAAGAAGAATTCAGAAGATCAGAATCCAAGGAAAGGAAATTCTAGCCATGCTTTGATTTCCATCAACTCCTCTCCCGATGCTTGGATCATAGATTTAGGTGCATCACACCACATGGAAGAAAAAAAATAAGTCCACTCTTCCTTGGATGCATGCAAAGGTCCTTCGACTCTGATGGGGGACAACTCTCCAGTCAAGGTCACAAGAAAAGGAAGAATTGAACTCACAAATGGAATCTTTGAGAATGTTCTACACGTTCCCAAACTTTCTGTCAATCTTCTCTCTGTGTATTAGATGAAAAACTACAACACCAGAAAGAGAGTTGTATTCATACTTGATGTTGTGGATATATATGACATGAAAACCAATTCCAAGGTTTCTATTGGTGAGGTAAATGATCAATCCAAACTCTACACATTTTCTGAATTTATTGAACTAGATTTTGCATCATTGTGTACCCATGCTGATGAAAGAAGTAGGATATGGCATGAAAGGTACGGGCATTTAATTTCATATATATGAAACAAATTAGCAAGAAGGGAATGTTTTATGGTCTACCTGACATCGACTTCTCCAAAGGAATTTGTGAGGGATGTGTTCTTATAAAAAACCCTCAAGATAAATTCGACAAGGGAAAGACTCAGAAGGATTCCTTTCCTTTGGATCTGATCCATAGTGAACTCATGGGCCCTTTTCTGCATCCATAAATTATTAAAGAAATGTATGTGTTCATTTATGTTGATGATTTCTCATGCTTCACGTAGATTTTCTTTCTTAGGAAAAAATCAAAGGTCTTTCAACACCTCAAAGATTTTAAATCCCTTGTTGAGATAGAGTAAGGAAAGAAGATCAAATTCATTAGAACAGATAATGGGGGAGAGTATGTCAACCATAAGATAAAAAAAATAAAAATTCATGAGGCCAAGATTCAATTGTAGCACACGATTCATTATACTCCGTAGAAAAACGGAGTTTCTGAGCGGAAAAATAGATCTCTAAAAGAGATGGAATATTGCATGCTACATGCAAAGTCACTTCCATAGAGATTATGGGATGACACACTTAATTCTGAAACCTACATCTAAAACATATCTCCACATAGATATGTCAAGGATAAAAAACCCTATGAGGCTTGGAGTGGCCTCAAACCGGAAGTGACCCACTTTTGTATATTCAGTTCTCATGCATGGGCCATGATTCCCTATGAGAAGAGGAAGGCACTTGATCCATAGAGAACAGAGCATATCTTTGTTGGATACCCCTACAGTGTGAAGGGATACAAACTCATTGATATTTCCTCAGACTGTCTCATCATTGAGCGGAGTGTCTAATTCAAGGAAATTATCTTGCATGTACCTCAACAACCACATGTAGACACTTTTGTTCTTCCATCTATCAGAGATGATGAGCATGGACATGCCGAATCTTCTTCATATGAGAGTTTTGATTCAAAGAATTCAGATGATTCAGAAACCAAGTCAGTACAGTCAGATGTAGAGTCAATGCATGCAGATGTAGGTGTAGATCCAGAGAAAAGGATCAAGTGGGCCATGACTAATCTTCATGATGCAGGAGATCTTGTTGGGGATCCAACTGATACTAGGAGGACTCGATATTATTTCTAGGAGCCTCATGTTGCACTCACTTCCACTAAACCAATGCCACCCAGGCATATTTTCTTAGTTTAGTCTTCAAATCCACATTCCTATGGTGAGGCTGCTGGAAATCCCTTTTATGAATCCTCCATGCAGGAGGAGTACACATCCCTCCTCAAGAATCAGACTTGGGATCTGGTTCCCCTTCCTTCAGGAAGGAAACTTGTCAGGTGAAGATGGGTCTACAAGACCAAGAGAACATCGGATGGAAAGGTTAGAAAATACAAATCCATGCTAATTTCCAAAGGCTTTCATCAGATGCATGACATTGACTATGATGAGATCTTTTCTCCAGTAGAGAAGATGGATTCCATACATTTGGAACTTACCATTGCAACATCCAAGGGATGGGAATTCCATCAAATGGACATGAAGAATACATTTCTTCATGATGATCTCTCTTAGGAGATCTATATGGAGGTCCAGGGATTTGTGCAGGATTCATATTTAGTCTGTCGACTGAAGAAATCTCTTTATGGCCTCAAGTAGGCCCCCAATAAATGGTATTCCAATACAGACTCCTACCTTCTATCACAGAACTTTGTACATTGTAATTCAAACTCAAATTTTTACATTCTCGGGACGACTGATTCACTTCTACTCCTAGTTCTATATGTTGATGATATTTGTATCACCTATTGATCGAATTCATTGATTGTTGTAGTCAAGAGGATTATGCATGGCAGGTTCTTGATGATGGACATGGGTTTGTTGTTATTGGATAAATCCGTAAGTGCAGACACAAACCAATCTCCCTAGATCCACCTGGATCTAGAACAAAGCAAGACAGAACATGACTCTTTCCCTAGATTTCTATCATTGAATTAACTAGGAGGCAAGAACAAGTAACATACCTAATAATCGCTTCCTATGGTCTTTGTTGCTCCCACTTCGCTCCAGTGCTTTTGTGCAGTCAATACCAACACAAGACAAACCAACCAAAGTGAAGAAAGCACAATCTATTCAACGATCAATCTATGTATATGATCAAGGAATTATACAATAAAGTGGAAATAGCTTTATGGGAAAGGGACATATTACTGTNTGAGTACACCATCATCAATACATCATCATGATGACCAAAATCATGGGTAACATTCGCTACATTTCTTCCTTGGATTCAAGATCAGTTAGGATGCATCAGGCATTAAAATGTATGGGGCCAAGTATGCATGAGATCTCCTCAAGAGATTTCAAATGACATACTGCAAGTCTAGCCCGACTCATTTCCTATCAGGAGTCAGACTTGAGGATTACGGGGACACTCCACTGGTGGAAAACACATTGTACAAACAACTAGTGGGGAGCTTGTTGTATCCGACCCACTCCAAACCAGACCTCTCCTATGGAGTTGGAGTAGTCTCCAGGTTCATGCAAGAGCCACATGAGATAGATTGGAAGGTTTCAAAGTGTATCCTTCGATATGTACAAGGAACCATTACCTTCATGATTCACTATGCATTAGACTCTACATTGGACCTCATTGGGTTCAATGATTTTGATTGGGATGGTGATAGCATTGATCGCAAGTCCACATCTAGTTACTCCCTTAGTCTTGGTTCTAGGCCTATCTATTGGTTGATCAAGAAATAGGTTGTTATTTCTCTATCTTCAATCGAGGCAGAGTACAAAGGGGTAGTTAACATAACCATTTATGTTATGTGGCTACAACATTTTATCGTTGAGTTGGGAATTTATTTTCATTGGTCGATCATCATCTGGTGTGACAACCAGGGCACTTTGAAGTTCTGTAGAGATCTAGTTCAAAGGCAGCGGACGAAGAACATTTATATCCACATGCACTACATCCAAGACTTAGTACAGGAGGGGATAATTGACCTGCAATTCTGTCCTTCAGTAGAACATACTGCAAACATATTCACCAAGACCTTCACTGAGCAAAAGTTCCATTCACTGCGCATTTTTCTTGGAGTGAAGGACACAGTTGCCTAACAACTGTGAATTCTTCTTTTAACATACATTGTACTTTGAGGGGGGGTTTCCCATGAGGTTTTCCCTCTTTCCTCATTTGTTTCAATGTATCTTTTGTATTTGGGTACCTAACATGGCCTTGTTGTTGAGACCCATTCTTTATTTTCACCATAGTAATGTTCAGGGGGGGTGTTGTAGATACTTCACACACACATAGGATTTATTTTTCTTCAGGTTTTACTTATGTTTATTAGTCATTATTCAGTATCCTATAGTTTATGGTGAATATTTTTTTCCTATATTCTAGGAGAATATTCTCTTTAGTTCACACTTCAGTTGGACTCTAGATGCCACATTGGGATCATCACCATGCAACATTGGGATTATCACCATCTAATGTGCATTGTCCTTGGGATTATCACCAGACTAGCGCATTACTCATGATTCCCTGATCTCCTCATCAATTCACTATGTTTCAATTAGTTAACTAAAGACTGAGAGACTAGTTAACTCAGACTAGGTGGCAAATAACTCCTGTAACTTCTTGAGAGACTAGACTAGGTGGCAGTTTAATCCTATAACTACTGGTGTGTGTCCAGATCACTCTAGACCACCATTATGGCCCATTGGCATCTCCTCTAGTTCACATCAGTTGAGTTATACATTATATCATGTGTAAATATCATTCCTTCATTTGGTTAATAAGAATTTTTCCATTCTTTCTCTCCTGTTTCTCTTTTCTCATATTTTCTCTACAAACTGCATATGTCATTTTATGTGCAAGTTCAACACATTTACAATATTGTGTCCATATAGATTGTAGTTATATTATTCTTGTTTTGTTATACATTGTAGTTTTATAATTCATGTAGTTTGCAATTATATTACTTTATTTATGTTGTAGATTAGTTGTAGCACTCTATTCCACAAAAGCAAGGGCCCATGACAAGATAACATAATGTTTCTTAATGTAGGATGTCTTTTAATTCAATTTGTTTAGTTTTACAATTATGATTTATTTTATTGCAAAGTGTGGTGTGTTTCCTAAGTCTATAACAATGGAATGATGATCTATGGAAATTTGGAAAGTATGAAATGAGACCTATAATGGATATTATATTGAGGATGTGCCATTTTCGGTTATGGTTTCAAGGTATATTGCTCCTATAAATAGTTCACACGTTATTATATTCTCATGTTTTTAGTATTTAATACATTGTCTCTTATCTCTTACCTTACAATGGTTGGTTAGCCTCATCGTTGGTATTGTTCTAGAGTATGTACTTAAGGCTTAGAAAGTACAATGTCTAAGAATCCGAAAGTGAGTAAAGGGAAAGCATCAACCTTTGAGAAATGAAGCTAAGGCTGATTTCCAGGTTGTCGTTGTCTAGCCTCCATCTGTTCCTGGATGTTTATATCCCGCTCAATCGTAGCCCACGAACACTCAAGTTATACCCGGGTATTGGTTGTTTTAAGAATAGTATTAAAAAGGTTCAAAGTGATATGTGTTTGGTCCAATAAACCGAGCTTAATGTTAGGTTGTCTTACAACGGGGACATTCATAGAAGAACAATAAAATTAAAAGAAAGTTTCAAAGTTTTAAATGCCGTCTCAATTTGATCGTATAAAAGAGAACTATTTGATTTATTGTTAAAGATAAATTACAAACCAAAGGCCTTTTCCCATAACTGTGTTATCTAGTAAATAAGTGGTGTGTGTGAAAAACCAAGAAAAACATAAATTTGTTTATAATATGAGGCTCCTATCAAGGGAGAATCTCGCCCTGTAAACAAAAGAAGAAAAAGGTGAGAAGAAATTTGACGAATGTATAAAATATGAAAATCTAATGAGTCCATAGGTCTTGTACCTGTTGATAGCTGATATAGAGGAAAAACTATAAACTATATCGACAATTAAAATTAATCACCACAGTAGGGGTTTTACTAAATTGCAGTGTAACATTCATCAAACATATATGTGCAAAATGAAATTGAACAATAAAACAGAGAGGAAACAAACTCATAACACAGTCTTGACGGAATCAGGAGTCTTCGAATTGCTTTGTATTAATATTCAAAAAGGAGAGTCTCTATTACAATCGACCAAAATAGGTCCAACCCTTGTTCTTTCTTCAAAATGTATATTTATACAAATTTCTATAGTCTGGAATNTGAGTACACCATCATCAATACATCATCATGATGACCAAAATCATGGGTAACATTCGCTACATTTCTTCCTTGGATTCAAGATCAGTTAGGATGCATCAGGCATTAAAATGTATGGGGCCAAGTATGCATGAGATCTCCTCAAGAGATTTCAAATGACATACTGCAAGTCTAGCCCGACTCATTTCCTATCAGGAGTCAGACTTGAGGATTACGGGGACACTCCACTGGTGGAAAACACATTGTACAAACAACTAGTGGGGAGCTTGTTGTATCCGACCCACTCCAAACCAGACCTCTCCTATGGAGTTGGAGTAGTCTCCAGGTTCATGCAAGAGCCACATGAGATAGATTGGAAGGTTTCAAAGTGTATCCTTCGATATGTACAAGGAACCATTACCTTCATGATTCACTATGCATTAGACTCTACATTGGACCTCATTGGGTTCAATGATTTTGATTGGGATGGTGATAGCATTGATCGCAAGTCCACATCTAGTTACTCCCTTAGTCTTGGTTCTAGGCCTATCTATTGGTTGATCAAGAAATAGGTTGTTATTTCTCTATCTTCAATCGAGGCAGAGTACAAAGGGGTAGTTAACATAACCATTTATGTTATGTGGCTACAACATTTTATCGTTGAGTTGGGAATTTATTTTCATTGGTCGATCATCATCTGGTGTGACAACCAGGGCACTTTGAAGTTCTGTAGAGATCTAGTTCAAAGGCAGCGGACGAAGAACATTTATATCCACATGCACTACATCCGAGACTTAGTACACGAGGGGATAATTGACCTGCAATTATGTCCTTCAGTAGAACATACTGCAAACATATTCACCAAGACCTTCACTGAGCAAAAGTTCCATTCACTGCGCATTTTTCTTGGAGTGAAGGACACAGTTGCCTAGCAACTGTGAATTCTTCTTTTAACATACATTGTACTTTGAGGGGGGGTTTCCCATGAGTTTTTCCCTCTTTCCTCATTTGTTTCAATGTATCTTTTGTATTTGGGTACCTAACATGGCCTTGTTGTTGAGACCCATTCCTTATTTTCACCATAGTAATGTTTAGGGGGGGTGTTGTAGATACTTCACACACACATAGGATTTATTTTTCCTAAGTTTTTCCTTATGTTTATTAGTCATTATTCAGGCTCCTATAGTTTAGGGAGAATATTTTTTTCCTACATTCTAGGAGAAAATTCTATTTAGTTCACACTTCAGTTGGACTCTAGATGCCACATTGGGATCATCACCATGCAACATTGGGATCATCACCATCTAATGTGCATTGTCCTTGGGATTATCACCAGACTAGCGCATTACTCATGATTCCCTGATCTCCTCATCAATTCACTATGTTTCAATCAGTTAACTGAAGACTGAGAGACTAGTTAACTCAGACTAGGTGGCAAATAACTCCTGTAACTTCTTGAGAGACTAGACTAGGTGGCAGTTTAATCCTATAACTACTAGTGTGTGTCCAGATCACTCTAGACCACCATTATGGCCCATTGGCATCTCCTCTAGTTCACATCAGTTGAGTTATACATTATATCATGTGTAAATATCATTCCTTCATTTGGTTAATAAGAATTTTTCCATTCTTTCTCTCCTGTTTCTCTTTTCTCATATTTTCTCTACAAACTGCATATGTCATTTTATGTGCAAGTTCAACACATTTACAATATTGTGTCCATATAGATTGTAGTTATATTATTCTTGTTTTGTTATACATTGTAGTTTTATAATTCATGTAGTTTGCAATTATATTACTTTATTTATGTTGTAGATTAGTTGTAGCACTCTATTCCACAAAAGCAAGGGCCCATGACAAGATAACATAATGTTTCTTAATGTAGGATGTCTTTTAATTCAATTTGTTTAGTTTTACAATTATGATTTATTTTATTGCAAAGTGTGGTGTGTTTCCTAAGTCTATAACAATGGAATGATGATCTATGGAAATTTGGAAAGTATGAAATGAGACCTATAATGGATATTATATTGAGGATGTGCCATTTTCGGTTATGGTTTCAAGGTATATTGCTCCTATAAATAGTTCACACGTTATTATATTCTCATGTTTTTAGTATTTAATACATTGTCTCTTATCTCTTACCTTACAATGGTTGGTTAGCCTCATCGTTGGTATTGTTCTAGAGTATGTACTTAAGGCTTAGAAAGTACAATGTCTAAGAATCCGAAAGTGAGTAAAGGGAAAGCATCAACCTTTGAGAAATGAAGCTAAGGCTGATTTCCAGGTTGTCGTTGTCTAGCCTCCATCTGTTCCTGGATGTTTATATCCCGCTCAATCGTAGCCCACGAACACTCAAGTTATACCCGGGTATTGGTTGTTTTAAGAATAGTATTAAAAAGGTTCAAAGTGATATGTGTTTGGTCCAATAAACCGAGCTTAATGTTAGGTTGTCTTACAACGGGGACATTCATAGAAGAACAATAAAATTAAAAGAAAGTTTCAAAGTTTTAAATGCCGTCTCAATTTGATCGTATAAAAGAGAACTATTTGATTTATTGTTAAAGATAAATTACAAACCAAAGGCCTTTTCCCATAACTGTGTTATCTAGTAAATAAGTGGTGTGTGTGAAAAACCAAGAAAAACATAAATTTGTTTATAATATGAGGCTCCTATCAAGGGAGAATCTCGCCCTGTAAACAAAAGAAGAAAAAGGTGAGAAGAAATTTGACGAATGTATAAAATATGAAAATCTAATGAGTCCATAGGTCTTGTACCTGTTGATAGCTGATATAGAGGAAAAACTATAAACTATATCGACAATTAAAATTAATCACCACAGTAGGGGTTTTACTAAATTGCAGTGTAACATTCATCAAACATATATGTGCAAAATGAAATTGAACAATAAAACAGAGAGGAAACAAACTCATAACACAGTCTTGACGGAATCAGGAGTCTTCGAATTGCTTTGTATTAATATTCAAAAAGGAGAGTCTCTATTACAATCGACCAAAATAGGTCCAACCCTTGTTCTTTCTTCAAAATGTATATTTATACAAATTTCTATAGTCTGGAATCTCAATCGTTCAAGAGTTTTTCGGTTACAACAAAGGAGATTAAACGTTTCAATTCTTTGTCTCTTTCCTTATCTGGTACCGAAAACATGCCTCTTTGCATGCTTTGTGCAAATGACGCACTTCTCCACCAGCTGGGATATCAACTTAGAAGGTTCTTCTTGATTATTGACCTCGAAAGTGTAACAATCTTTCACCAATTGTGGCAATTTTCCTTCCACATGTTGGTCTTTCGCACTGATAGAACATAATTGTACATTTGGTTTGATTATCCATTTATCTATTTGGACTATGTCCATCTAGGTTATTTGTGATATTTCAACCAATTCTCTTTCTTCATTTTCGTTGATCTTGAGCAGATGCTTGGCCATATTGATCTAGCCTAGTGTTTCAATGTTGCCTTCATCATCCGAACCCAACCAACTTCCATCTAGAAAACCAAAGGTTTCTTCACAAGATTTTCTTATTTCTCTAGCTTGTTGCCTGCCTTTGGATATGTCACGCTCCCAATCATTCAACAATATGTTACCTCGGGTTTTCTCCGAGATAGAAACCCTGGAACTACTACCTGTTTCCTTTCTCGTCGTGGCTATAATAGCCTCCTGGAAAATAACTCGGGCCACCCCAACGTCTTTTTCTCTGAGAGTGAGGTTTTCCAATACTCGATCAATGAGTTGGCACTTGTTTTGAATCGTTTCTACCTTAGCAAGTAGCCCTTGTTGAGTTGCCGACACTCTTTTTCTGATCTCTATAGCTTGGGATAGAAATATCCCAATATCAATTACTTGGCTTTCAGCAAAGTCTAATTTGGCTTGCAGCTGCTCTATCNGTGTGTGTCCAGATCACTCTAGACCACCATTATGGCCCATTGGCATCTCCTCTAGTTCACATCAGTTGAGTTATACATTATATCATGTGTAAATATCATTCCTTCATTTGGTTAATAAGAATTTTTCCATTCTTTCTCTCCTGTTTCTCTTTTCTCATATTTTCTCTACAAACTGCATATGTCATTTTATGTGCAAGTTCAACACATTTACAATATTGTGTCCATATAGATTGTAGTTATATTATTCTTGTTTTGTTATACATTGTAGTTTTATAATTCATGTAGTTTGCAATTATATTACTTTATTTATGTTGTAGATTAGTTGTAGCACTCTATTCCACAAAAGCAAGGGCCCATGACAAGATAACATAATGTTTCTTAATGTAGGATGTCTTTTAATTCAATTTGTTTAGTTTTACAATTATGATTTATTTTATTGCAAAGTGTGGTGTGTTTCCTAAGTCTATAACAATGGAATGATGATCTATGGAAATTTGGAAAGTATGAAATGAGACCTATAATGGATATTATATTGAGGATGTGCCATTTTCGGTTATGGTTTCAAGGTATATTGCTCCTATAAATAGTTCACACGTTATTATATTCTCATGTTTTTAGTATTTAATACATTGTCTCTTATCTCTTACCTTACAATGGTTGGTTAGCCTCATCGTTGGTATTGTTCTAGAGTATGTACTTAAGGCTTAGAAAGTACAATGTCTAAGAATCCGAAAGTGAGTAAAGGGAAAGCATCAACCTTTGAGAAATGAAGCTAAGGCTGATTTCCAGGTTGTCGTTGTCTAGCCTCCATCTGTTCCTGGATGTTTATATCCCGCTCAATCGTAGCCCACGAACACTCAAGTTATACCCGGGTATTGGTTGTTTTAAGAATAGTATTAAAAAGGTTCAAAGTGATATGTGTTTGGTCCAATAAACCGAGCTTAATGTTAGGTTGTCTTACAACGGGGACATTCATAGAAGAACAATAAAATTAAAAGAAAGTTTCAAAGTTTTAAATGCCGTCTCAATTTGATCGTATAAAAGAGAACTATTTGATTTATTGTTAAAGATAAATTACAAACCAAAGGCCTTTTCCCATAACTGTGTTATCTAGTAAATAAGTGGTGTGTGTGAAAAACCAAGAAAAACATAAATTTGTTTATAATATGAGGCTCCTATCAAGGGAGAATCTCGCCCTGTAAACAAAAGAAGAAAAAGGTGAGAAGAAATTTGACGAATGTATAAAATATGAAAATCTAATGAGTCCATAGGTCTTGTACCTGTTGATAGCTGATATAGAGGAAAAACTATAAACTATATCGACAATTAAAATTAATCACCACAGTAGGGGTTTTACTAAATTGCAGTGTAACATTCATCAAACATATATGTGCAAAATGAAATTGAACAATAAAACAGAGAGGAAACAAACTCATAACACAGTCTTGACGGAATCAGGAGTCTTCGAATTGCTTTGTATTAATATTCAAAAAGGAGAGTCTCTATTACAATCGACCAAAATAGGTCCAACCCTTGTTCTTTCTTCAAAATGTATATTTATACAAATTTCTATAGTCTGGAATCTCAATCGTTCAAGAGTTTTTCGGTTACAACAAAGGAGATTAAACGTTTCAGTTATTTGTCTTTGTCCTTATTTGGTACCGAAAACATGCCTCTTTGCATGCTTTGTGCAAATGACGCACTTCTCCACCAGCTGGGATATCAACTTAGAAGGTTCTTCTTGATTATTGGCCTTGAAAGTGTAACAATCTTTCACCAATTGTGGAAATTTTCCTTCCACCTGTTGGTCTTTCACACTGATAGAACATAATTGTACATTTGGTTTGATTATCCATTTATCTATTTGGACTATGTCCATCTAGGTTATTTGTGATATTTCAGCCAATTCTCTTTCTTCGTTTTCGTTGATCTTGAGAAGATGCTTGGCCATATTGATCTAGCCTAGTGTTTCAATGCTGCCTTCATCATCCGAACCCAACCAACTTCCATCTAGAAAACCGAAGGTTTCTTCACAAGATTTTCTTATTTCTCTAGCTTGTTTCCTGCCTTTGGATATGTCATGCTCCCAATCATTCAACAAGATGTTACCTCGGGTTTTCTCCGAGATAGAAACCCTGGAACTACTGCCTGTTTCCTTTCTCGTCATGGCTATAATAGCCTCCTGGAAAGAAACTCGGGCCACCCCAACGTCTTTTTCTCTGAGAGTGAGGTTTTCCAATACTCGATCAATGAGTTGGCACTTGTTTTGAATTGTTTCTACCTTAGCAAGTATCCCTTGTTGAGTTGCCGACACTCTTTTTCTGATCTCTATAGCTTGGGATAGAAATATCCCAATATCAATTACTTGGCTTTCAGCAAAGTCTAATTTGGCTTGCAGCTGCTCTATCAACTCTCCTTGCTGGCCTATCTATATCTGATTTGTCTAAACCATCAGCCGTGTCTATTCGAGATCAACTTTGAGCCGCTCGATTTCCTTTTGATCAACTACTCTAGCTTGTTCTAAACCTGTATTCGCCTGATCTTTGGTAGCGGCCTCTGCTGTAGCTATTTTAGCCTCTAATGTTTTAATCAAATGATTTTTTATCTTTAGTTGATCCTTTGGGGTCCCGATGAAATATTTTTTGGCTGTAGCAAAATCCCCCAATGTCCCTACTATCTGAGTTGCAAATTCTTGCTTCTTCACATCTTTTCCATCGGCTAAGATTTTAAATTTCTTGGCTACCTTACCTGCCTCTTGATAAAATTCATATTTCATGATAGCCTTTCTCTTCTTATCAAAGAAGAATTCATTCAAAGGTATCTCTTCCATTGTTATGGGCGTTAATTCTTCGCCAAAAACCCACCCTGCGTCTGGGACCCCTTTTGTGGACTGTAGGGGGGTAATAGAAATGATGGGATTGTCGACCTGCTTAGATGATTTCCCTGGCATAACAACCGAGGTTGGCTCGCTTGGAGGGTAGGATGTCTTAGCTTCTTGTTTCAGGCCCCCATTTTTCTCTTTCTTGTCCTGGTGTTCTTCTTGGCTAGGTGCTGAATCTTTGGAGCCTTTGGCTCCCATTTGCTGCACCTCTACAGTCGTTGTATTCCCACTCCGTAATAATGGGGGAAGGTAGCTTCACCGATGTTCTTGGAATTTGAAAACATTGGTCCTCTCTTCAGGCGACAGGGCTTGTATACGAGCCAAAACCTTAGCATAATATCTCGTCCCTCGAAAAATGTCATCATGAGGCAAATTCTCGTGCTCAAACCTTTTAAGGCCACAACTAGCCAAGTGATTACTTACGACCCTATGTGGGTCATGTTTCTTGAATTCAATGTGAACCAATTTAATATCTTCTAAGGCTATTGATTCAGCCTTTGCATGCCCAAAATCTAATAAAGAATAGGTGTTCAAATGAATAGGGAACGATGGCCATACCCTCTTCAAATATCCTTTAAGCTCTTTGCTTACACCACCAATCACGGTTTGCCTGGAAATCT
>JZKD02S2261628.1:0-17272 GCA_000966675.3 Picea glauca
CTGAAGCAATTGAAGGATAAGGGCATGGCAGGTGTACTGAAAATGAACATCGAGGAAATTTTTCTTTTGAAGAGGGAGAGGATTGTAACAACCCCCATTCCTAAACCTTTGATTATATGTAATTAATCATGATTAATTATTTCCATGTAATGTCATATAAACATTGTAATTATCATATTGTTGATTTAAAATGCCAACCAACTAATTGTGGGGTGAATCCTTTAAAGTACTGGCCATGATACCATGAGAGGGATTTGTGAGGGGGGTGAGAAAGGGGATTCATGTGTAAAATATCCCAAGCCACGTTGATAAATAATATGAGGGAAATAATCATATTTACTTTAACTTGCAACTGAAGCCAAATGGTTAATCGGAAGGGGTTGGTAGTTTAACAACCCACCACCCTCAATGAATGCATGTATGGGAAATCTAGCTAGGACAATAGAGGCTTCCATCCAAAGGTACAAAAAAGTACCAATTCTACAGCTAGATTGACCCATGAGCTCCTTCTGACAGAAGAAAATAAGAGACAAGTCAAGATCCTTCCCAGGGGGATTACGTGCAGGAGACGTGCAAGGGAAGGAAGGAAAGGAACACCCAGAAAGGAGAGAGTGGGAGGGGGGAGACACATCATGCAGAGACCCAAGGAAAAATGTATGTTGCAAGTGAACGCATGAGGGAGTATAGAGAATTCACTAGTGGTATCATGGCTTGGCATAGGGGTGGCCTACTATCGAAGTGACTGAGAGAGTAGAACCTATGGTTGGGTGGAAAGGAGAAAACCCATAGTCAGTTGGTTGGCCATCAATTGTAATAGATAAGTATTTTCATACCCTGTGTAATTGGACTATAATTTATGGATGAATGCCTATAATTGTCTCAAGGACATGCATACTTTTTTAATGCTTAGACTAGTTGTCCTCTTACATGTTTCTATATTTAAGAAATTGAGGAACTATATGGGCCTGAGCATGATTTGTACATGTGAATGATTGAGCCTCCTATATTATCTCGAGTTAAAGGAATGAAACTGTGACTTTGCTTATGGTATGCACAATTACATTTATACATATCTATACTTCTGGTTATATTGAATTCCCTAGATAAAGGGAGATGAAGTCATATGAAATAAATGGTGCTCTTTGAGTAGAATGAAACAAAGTTGGAGACCAACAAGGTCTAGTAAACCCTTAATAAGGGACTTGGAAGGATCCCTGAGTAGTAAATCTAAAATCCAGGCTATTAGTCAAGGGAAATCCTTGAAGAAACCCTCAAAAAAATGTCTAAGTCCAAATTTAGACCGTTACACCTGAGAGAACCCCCTATTTAGGCTCGTAAGAATTACAATCATAGAATTAGTTTAACAATTTTATTTGGAATATGTCTACCATTAATCAGTAAGTGGCGAGAATAAATCTGAGCCATCAATCTAGTGTAATAAAAGATCATGGCCCTTCCTCGGAGTAGGATATGACACCTATAGAATATGTACTCTGAATAAAAAAGGACTCTTGATCTATAAGAGGGTCGAGGGATGAATCTCGACCATTGAGGTTGAGTGAGAGGGAAACGGTTCTAGTCCTAGGTTCCATGCCTTACCCTATAAGGGAGAAGAGAGAGAAGGTGAAATCGACATGATGTGTCATTCCTACGTGGAAGCCAGTGTTTCCAAAGGATGGTAGGTGTTGGCACATGGTTCATCAAGAAGAAAAACATGGGCCATGTTTGGGCCCAAGCCTTTGGAAGGTATCCTTAATCATCAACTGTTGATTTTGCAGATCAATAAATCTCAATCATTCATCGAAGAGGGCTGGTCGGAGTGAGTGGTAGTCCCAATGGGGAAGAAACTATGATGGAGAGACTTCGGGAGTCTCTGAGAATCAAAGATTGAAATATGGGCGAGGTCAAACCTAAGCCATAGATCAAAGGGGGTACTGCTCATGTGAGGAAAAAAAGGGAAAGCGACGTCAGCATGACGTATCATGCCAACGTGGCAGTTAGTGTGTCCTAAATGGTGACACATGTCAGCCTAAAATTTGTAGGAAGGGATGAATGGGAGTCCCTGTCAATATTAAGCTCTAGAAAACGTGTCAAACAAGGGTTGTGCCACATGCCATTATGACTTGGCACTTATAAGAGAGAATCCATGGGAAGATGAATGACACATGTTAGGTGGAAAGGGTGCCATTTGTATGACAGAGATCATGCCACATGTCAAGCTGACTCAAGGTTTTGAGAAAGAAATGTGTGTTAAGTGATGCATGCCACGTGTCAAGACATGTGTATAGAAGTTGTAGGGCCACGTGTCAAGACAGGTGGCTAGAAGTGGCAGGGCCATGTGTCACGACAGGTGGAATTTAACGTGTCGTACAAGATGATGTGTGTCGATAGTTGATCGGTTGATGAGATGGAAGTAGCCCTGGTTAGGAAAAAAGGCCTTTATTTCATCACCTTAAATATAAACCATTGATTGGAGGGGAAAATGATGATCGACGTCATCCATCAAAGAGGGTCTATTAGAGGGGTTTGAACTACTAGAATGAGTGCACTTCGACAAGAGATCTTCGAGAGCCAATATGGACCATTGATATTTCATGGACATGGAAACTCCAAGAGCAGATTTGGACTGTTGATCTGTCATGATCAAAGGAATTATGAAAGGATATCTAGACCATTGATCTCCTACCAAAGGGATTAAGAGGATGATGTGGATGGTGCCATGTGTCGAGCATAGAAGGTGTCTTGTGACATAGTGATCTGGTACTTATAGATAAATGTTTTTGGGAAATATGAATACCACGTATCAGGTGGCGATGGTGGAACCTGTCATGCAGAGAAAAAGTCACTTGTCAAGAGGATTTGGCACATGTAGGTGAAAATATGAGAAGATTTGGTTTGTTCGTCAAAGTTTGAAAGGTTGGCAAAGTTGTCTGTGAAAAAAATTCCGACAATGATATAGGTATCAATGACACGATGCGAGATGTTAATCTTATATTGGGCAAGAGATATCTTTATTATTCATTTCCTCGAGATTCATCTAAGCAAGGAGGACAAAATGATGATGTGAGAGTGCTAGCATGGCATCCAATGTGGCTGAGTAGTGAAAAATGTCACTATGTGATTGGTCGACAAGGAAAGGTGGGTCCGATTAGATGAGGATGTCCTTTGGGTATTTTTTTTATTCAAGATGTTGGATCTACATGATAGTGAATTTGAACCATTGATACAGGCATAATTTTGTCGGGGTTCAAAGGGGACATGTTAGGAATTGTTGAGAATTTTCATCGACAACAAAAGTAGGAGTGATCTGGATCGTTAGTCGGAGTGGGCTATAGACACGATCTGAATTGTTGATTTGTCGTGGGTCCCACCATCATCTTTGGAGTTTAGAAGAGGATGAGCATTTGATTGTTGCAAAATTTGGTGTCACCGACTTACTCAAAGTTGTAGTATGATCGACATGAGGACCGTCAGATATAGGATAGGCCCAAGTAATGGATCATCATAAGAACTTTTGGTTGGGGTCTTTGTAACCCATGGGAGTAAATCCTTGACGATGATGAGGATAGGTAAATAATTGGGCACATCAACTTAATGTGTCTAATGGAAGATGCCACATTAGATGGAACGATTTTTAAGAGGCCACATGGATGCCACGAGGTAGTGAGGTAGCCTTGGGCCAATGGAGGACCGAGAAGTTTTGAAGGCCATAAATTTTGACTATGGGATCAGATTTGGGTATACTTATAGTCATTGGAAATATCTTGAAAAGCATGAGACGTTGGTACCCTAGAGAATAGTCCTTGAGATGTATAAGAAGATGTGGAATTTTAATACCCCATCCCTTAAAAGGTACTTATGGGGTTGAGTGTGTTACACCATACACCATTGACCTAGTCCTAGGTGAATGTGAAAATCCATTATCTGTTACTTTTCAACTTTCATTTTTGTTTTCCCTTATAGTTGTAGGTTAATTTTATTTGTTTCTTTAGATTACAGTTTATTTCAGAATTGAACAAAATTGCTAGTTAAAGAAAAGAGCCTCATAGGTATCCTAGTCTTTTACTTGCCAATAGAGGTTTTATTTTCTAAAAATTGATTTCTTATAAGATACAAGTTTAGAATATATTGTTCTTATTTTGAAATATGAAATTCTTGAAAGTACATTTAAGTTTTAAAAAGTAACTTAGATAAAGGAAAAAGTCATTTCTTTTAGTACTTATCTATTGTTACATGATTTCATTTTAATTTATATTTCGATTTACTTGCAATTTAATTTTATTTCTTGCAAGAATTTACATTTTCAGTTAATCACACCACATGTGCACACACATCACATCTTAAATTTTATTCTTGGTTCATGTTGCCAAGATTGGTCATAATTAAACCTCTAATCTAACACATATTTAAATCCACTTGGGAATCAAAAGAATATTATAGTTAGGTTAGGAATTTGGGGATAGGAATTTGGGGTTAGGAATTTGAGGAAACTTAAAAATTCTTTCTATCTAACATGGTTCCATCCCATTTGGTAATTGGTGCACTCTTTTAGAGTGGATAATGCTAAGGTATGGTCTAGAGGTATGATTGAGACTCCTTTCTCTTTCATTATTGAAGATCCTCGAACCACTTGATTTCAACTTGAAGGAAAGGTAACCTATTACACATGCCTATGAAGAGGGATCTTAGTGGCCATTTTGACTAGGTATCCTTTCCCCAAGTGGCTCTTGTAGGAGATAGGGAATCTAAGAAAATATTATATGGGTCATTGGGATTTCATCACCCAATGTCTCCTAGTTATAATTGTCTCTTTCGTACCTTCACTCAACTATGCAGGGGACCTCATCTCCCCTTGTTGTTAGTTGTTGGAAAATCTGTATATGTGTTACACATGAAATTTGCACACCTAGGTACCTCTCCCTAAGTGTTGTAAGTGTCATATAAGTGTCTCACACACCTTTACACCATGGAATAACCTATGTCACAATCCCTAGTCAATGTGGAGGAGGGACATATTACATGAAGGCCAAAATACCAAGTGCACATGAATTATTATTAATAATCATGAAAAATAAATTAATTACATGTGAGAATCAAGTGCACATGAATTATTATTAATATTCATGAAAAATAAATTCATTAAGTGTGAGAATCCACCTCACATTTGGTTTCCTATTTTTTAGGGAAGGTGGAGGATCTTATGGATGGTTGAAATATTTACTCCTTAAAATCCCTTAGAGATATTTCCTCCCTAAAATCCTTAAAGAAATATTTTCTCCCTAAATATCTTTCAGATCCATTTTTAGTGGATATGATGAGTGATCCTCTCTATGGTGGTTAAGCCTCCAAATCCTATTTAATGAGGGCTTTCCATGGAGATTAAGGAGGCATATTAGAGGTATCAAACGTATTGTCTTGGGAGAAATATTTAGGATGTCAAACCTATGATTTTGGGAGCTTTGTGCAAGGGTTAGACGAGGAGGACTTGGAGAGGTTGTTGCGACTTCATCAATGGTTTGTAAGTATCTCTTTTGAGTTCTCATTAATACATATGCTTGGCATGTTTTCTTCAATTTTGTGTACATTTGCATGGGCTTGTCTCTTTGGATGAATCTAGTTTTAAACTAATCTTGGTAGAATAGGAAGTATGTTTTGTCTTCGTTGTTTATTGGATTGTAGAAATCATTGAAGGACTTGAAGATCAAGTTCAACCTGGACTTAGCGAGAACAAACTTCATAAAACGATACTCATAATTTCTTCCTCTTTTCCTTTGACTAGTTTAGCTACATTTAAAGGAATGTCAGTGTTCAAAGTTAGCATTCTTCTGTCTTGGTCATAGGGGTCTAATATCCAAGAGCACATTCACCTATCCACAGGGGAATTTTCCTACAACAATATGTAGAATAGGTTTTTTTTGAGTCCATATAGTTTACCTTATAGGATATATAATTTTCTCTTTACACGATGGAGCTCATTGAGTTAGGACTTATTTGTTTTTTAGTCAGACTTAAAAACCACTTGATGAACCACCTAAGAACATAATGTATGTTGTTTGATAATTATTAGCTTAGTTCATCGCTTTATTCTATTAGCCTTTTCATTAATGTTTTTCCTAATATTGATTCTAAGTCTCAAAGAATAATGTGAGGCATCAAATATGTAAAATGAAGTATTTTTATAAGTGTTTTTTCTACCTTTAGTTTTCTAAGAAATACTCTTTAAATGAAATTAATGATAAGACAATACAGAGGTTGTATCTTGTTATCTGATTCACAGTTATAATGTCAAATGGCGTAGAAAAGATTCACAAAACTGTTAAAACAAAGTCAAGTATCAATTATAGATAAGTCTCACCTTGTTTGCAATAGATGAAAAGTAGAAGATGCACCCTTGAGAGGAGATAAAAATGCAGTCATTCACATAGGTCACATGCCTTATTTTACTCACAGTAATAATAGAGGAAACGTTGTTACTGAATGAACTTCTGATATATGATGATCACAGTAGATGTAATACTAAATTGTAATCGTTTACTCTTAAAGAACTACAGAAAGAAATTCAAAGAGATAGAAACACAGAGGAAACACATAACTCAAATTGAATGAAACTTAGAATCTCTGTCTACACTTGTATTAATATTAAAAAAAAAATGATCTTTTACATTTGGAAAGAAGCAACCTCGAATAGATATAAAATATATCTATTTATACAAAATTGTTTCAATTGAAAAAACCATGGACTTCCCACAACATCTTCCTAAAGGTAGAATACAATACGAATCAAATAAAAACATGCAACTATTGTTGAGTTTTGATTTGATGTGATTTCACTTCAACTGTCCCTTTGTTTGCTCGCAGATGCATTCATTTTCCTTTGTTCTTTTAACCAAGTACACATGTCCATTAAGGCCACCACAATCATTGGCTTACTGTCTTCACCATTTGATTCTATTGTCATATGTCTCTTCGAATATGTTTACTGGGATAAATAATTGTAGTTGAAGATATGGGTGTGGTATTTGGACAAGTGTTGATTCAAGGTTCTAACGGTCCAACATCAAATAATAATTGAATAACATAAATGACATGAAGTCCCTTTATACTTTTCTATTTTATGGGGGTGCGAAGAAGTGGTTTTGAGGTAACTTGCCTTTCATCCCGCAATACACATGGTGATGCCACGTACCCCTGAGAAAAAACCATGACTTAAATTGTGGGACCGCCCTTCGAAATTAAACCCTACGCAACTTAATTCCCTGCAGTCACTCTCGGCCATTGATCTCACGATCCACGATACTTTGGACCTGATCAACTTGGTGCTCCTACTAGATTTACCACTTCCCTAACATATTCGGTCCCTTTCCTAATTTATAAGGCTTCTGAACTGGTTTAGCATTCTGCTAGATTCTGAAATTTGCTCCATCAATATTCCTTGCAAATTTTCATGGCATCATAATCCTAAAGGAAATAAAATTAGCTGCCATGTAACAAGAGAAGTTTGTAATCTCTTTACTGAATAAATTTTTTTAATTGCAAATGGTAAAATAACTTTGAAATTCAAAGAGCTTTATTCAGAAAGTCTATCGGTCTTCGTATATATCTATTGACGAAGAACTTAATGGAATTTATTACCTGGAAAATCACAATAATTATTCAAATCATTAACTTAAGCCAATCATAAATGCCATTAACAATTCAACGGTTTGGTGTTCGGAGGCTTTGAATGTAAGAGGGAAAAAATCTCCCGAAGGTCAAATTCACGGAGAAGTTTAATCTCTTATTAATCACTTTTATTTTTTAATTAATCATGTTTTAAACATTGGGTTATCCTTAAGTACTTTGGCAGTTAGGTTTTCGGAGGTTTTGGATGTAGCATGATAGAAGACTCTCGAAGTCTGAAACTGCGGAGTGATTAATTAATACTTAATCGTGATTAACCTTCGTTTTTAAATGTTTTATTAACTCCTTTTTACTTTTTTGTAATGTCCAACACTTCGACACTTTGATAGTTTAGTTGTTTGTGAACTCAGTATTTGTTAAAACCTCCAAAGGGAAATCTCACGGGATGACATGGTAGAGATGACATCATTATTGATGACATGTGATGCAGGAGCATTGCCTTCAAAGTCAAAGATGCAAGTGTGGAGGAAGAGATATGACATCTCCTCATGGAAGAATTTCAAATCAACATCTAACTCAGAGTAAATCGAGTTGTTGAGATATTTTGGAAATAACGTTTTTTAATATATCTTGTTTGTAAAATTCTTATACGACTGTAAGGAGTTGCAGATATAGAGTGTTGTCTCTTATCTGGAAATAACTGATAGTTATTGTAATAGGAGAAGGTAGGTAACCACTAAGACTTGATAGGATAGGTTGTAGACAATACGGAGAGAGCTCAAGGAGCCAGTCCTTAGATAGTTTGTTGTTGTATTGTAATAGATATACAGATAGAGAGATAAAGATCAGTAGATGCAGATTAGAGTAGAAGAAAGACGCAGTGAAGAAATGAAATATTATGTAATTTGTTTCATGAATGAATAGAACAGACAGAATTTTCCAAATTCTTCGGACTGTGTTCATTTGATGTGTGATTGAATGAATGTTACATTCTGTGTGAGTGATTTAGTTCATTTTGTTCATGTATGATTGTTAATATTTGATCACATGAGTCTGTGATGAAACTGGATAAGTTTCAATTGTTTCTCTTCTAAAACTCGTATGCAAGGTGTGCATCTCATATGCAAGGAGTGCATTGACAGAGTCTCGGATTGACTCAGAGGAGTTCAGAGAGAACAAAGGGAACTTAGGCCAGGTGCAAGGAGTGCACAACTTCAAGGAGTGACCAAGCATTGAAGAACTAGAACAGAGGAACAAAAAGAGTACTGGAAGAATTTGTTTTCAAGAAATCCTTCGAACTCAGTTATCAAAATCCCAGGAACGCAAGGAGTGCATGGGAAATAAAAATATTCAAGGAGGTCAAGATCATAAGAGATAACGCTTTTCATAAGTGTAGACGAGGTCCAAGAGATGGAATCATAGAAGGAGTAAAGGTTGAATCCTTTGAACACTTAGAAAATCTTCTAAGTCAGAAGAAATCAAAAGCTCAGGAAGAGGAGTGACAACAACCATTGGATCACAGTGCAGAGGACCAACAACCCTTTGATCAAAGTAAGGTGCATGAGATTTAGCGCTTTGCGCACATAGAAGAGTGACCTTACTAAAGTTCTGAACTCTCAGAGTAAATTGGGACCGTCCATCGTGAAGGAGGACAAGTGGTGCAAGATCCATGACTCTGAAAGTTCATGGACTAGGAGGAGGTGAAATAACCGAAGTCGATACTGACCGTTTATCGCCAAGAGATACATGTCAATAGATTAGTAACTCCAGAGAAATCACTTTGAGAGTTTCAATTGAGATTTGAAACTCTCGAAGCCCGGAGAGTCAGAGGAGATCTGGACCGTAAGATCTAGAGGGACACGTTGTGATGGATCATGAACTTCGGGGAAAATCACTTTGAGGATTTTCAGTTGAGAGTTGAAAGTCTCGAAGCCCAGAGAGCTGGAGGGCTGAAGTGAATCTCAACCTTCAAATCCAAAGGACAGGTGGCGTGAATTTGTAGACTCTGGGTAAAGACCCAAAGTAATCCATAGTAATCATATTTAGGGTGAGACATGGTGCAAATCTGTGGACTCCGGGTAAAGTCCCGAATTAAATATCAACCATTCAATTCAAAGGAACATGCGGTAGAAATACGCACACTTTGAGGGGAAGCGAAAGTTGAGAACTGAAAATTCAGAAGCTCGAAGACCCGAAGGGATTATAGCCATCAGATCAGAGGGAGACATGTGTCAGTGAATTTTCATCTCCGGATAAAAGAAATTGGGAAAAGAGTTGAGATTTGAGATTTCCGAAGTCCGGAATCCAGAAATGATCAGAACCATTGGTTGAAGAGAGCGCGTGGTAGAAGATCTGTCATTACTGGAGAAAGCAAGTTTTGAGAGTTGAAAACTTTGAATGCTGAAGTCCCGAAGAATGACATCCATCGATTTGAAAGGGTTAGATCTGATCCATAGGTTTGAAAGAGACAGATCGTAGACGTCAGTTCAGAATCACCGTCAATATCATGAGATCGATGTTTACCTCATATTTCGGGGATAGAAGGTGATCGAGATTTTAAAAGTTGAGGGTGGGCCACAATCAAGACCACGATATTGGTAAAAGGACACGTGGTGGCTCTAGGTGAATTGCGGGGAAAAAAGTAGTTTGGTTCAAAACCACTCTTGGGCACACYTGCAATCACATGTTTATGTGAGGTCATCTCCCAAGGTCACCTCAAGGAKGGGCTTATCAGAAAAGGAGCTAGWGCCCAAACTCTGATATTTTCACAAKCGCGAAGGGGAAGGTCATGGGTGCCATAGGACCTATGTCAGAAAGCCGAAAGGGCCTATGTTTAGATACAAAAYGGGACCATCAATGTTTCAGAGAGTCATTTGACTCAAGAATTGAAGATCCTTGACCGGGAGGTCATGTATCCCTAYGGGGGAGTATGGGGGGMTGCATCAGGTGGTATCAGAGATGATATTGAAWTTTTTTGCAAACAACAGACACAKGAGAAAGGAGATAAATTGATATCATTTTTKGTATCAAAGTTTTGATTTCTATTTGTAGGAACCATAAGGTGATGCAGTGGAATCATGCCACCCAKAAGASGCAGAGAGAATCTAGAAATGGAAGGAGAAATGAGGCGACTTAGGATGAGACTAGACACCATGGAAAAAACACAGAGGAGAGAACCAGACACTATAGATATCAGTGAAGAAGAGAGTGAAGAGATAGATGTCGAAGAAAATGTAGAAGAGGATGCTTCACAAGACCGCTTATTGAATTKTTTTTCAAGAATAGGATCTAGAGAAATAATAGAGGTACAGATGTATGAAGGAAATTTAGAAGTGGAAGAATTGTTGGATTGGGTACGTGCTATGGAAAATTACTTTGATTACAAAKATATCGAAGAAGACAAGATGGTGAAGCATGCAGTAACAAGATTGAAAGGTCATGCAACACTATGGTGGGATGAACTGCAAGCCRAAAACAGGTGCAAGGGTAAGAAGAAAATTAAAAGCTGAGATAGAATGGTAGCCAAGCTGAAAGACAAATTTATCCCAAAGTATTATCAAATCAATCTATTTAGAATATTGTAGAACCCAAGATAGAAAATCTTTTCAATGAAAGAGTACACTGAGGAATTTTACAGACTAAACATCAGGGATGGACAGAAATAAAATGAAGATGAAAAAACCTCTAGGTATATCAATGGGCTGAGATATGAAATACAAGATGAGATGAACATGATGTCTATTATTAAAGTCGAGGATGCTTATCAAGCAACCTTGAAAGATAAAGAGAAATTGGACAGGAAACAAAGACAATGAAACAACGGAGGAAATTCAAGCAGAGGTAAGGGAACTAGTAGAGAGAAGTTCTAGAAACTGAAGCATGAAGATGGAAAACAACATATTCACCCTAAGAAAGGTTGAATCTCTAAGGAAGGATAACATGGAGGAAGAAACTCTTTTTCCATAGGATGAGGAAGAGCCAGAGGAGGTGAAGTTATATGTTATGCCTGTGGAAAACCAGGGCACAAGTATTGGGAATGTACCGAGAGAAATACAGAAGGAGGAGGAGAAGCACACATTTATGAAGCACATAATCATGTGGAAGCAGAAGAAGCATAAGGAGGAAAGAACCTCATGATGAGAAAAGTTATTCTTAAACCAGAGAAGGAGGTAGAGGAACCAGTTCAATGAACAAGTCTGTTCAGAACTGCTTGCAAGACAAAAGAAAGATTTTGCAAGGTGATCATTGACAGTCGGAGCACTGACAATCTAGTATCCACAAATATGGAGGAGAAACTAGATCTGAAGACAATTGTATATCCAAACCCATACAAGGTATCATGGTTTCATAAAGGACATTAAGTAATGGTAAGTCAACAATGCCAAGTTGAATTTAAAATATGAGGTTATAGGGATGAAATATTATGTGATGTAATTCTTATGGATGTCTATCATATTTTATTGGGGAGACCATGGTAGTTTGACAGAAAAGTGATCCATGATGGAAGAAGGAATACTTATACCCTAGAAAAGAATGGTAGGACACATATGTTGTTGCCAATAGAAGACAAAGAGAAAAAGAGGGAAGCTAGTTCAATTACACTTCTCATGACTGGGAAGGAACTCTTAAATGAAGTCAAGAAAGAACAAGAAATGTAGTTTGTTGTAGTGAGGAAGCCTAGAGTTATCCTTACAAATACTTCTGTGGAATATTTGCCTGAAGAAATCCAGGAACTTTTACAAAATGTTGCTAACATAGTAGTGGATGAGTTACCACACTTATTTCCACCCATTAGAAGTATAAGCCATCATATTGACCTTATTCCAGGAGCTAGTTTACCAAACAAATCAGGTTATAGGTTGACACGTAGAGAGAATGAGGAAGTCAAAAATCAAGTCTAGGAGTTATTGGGTAAAGGTTTAGTCAGGGAAAGACTAAGCCCATGCGCAATAGACTTGAAGAGTGGATATCATCAAATAAGTATGAGAGAGAGAGAGATTAGTGGAAAACAACATTCAATACAAATGAAGGATTGTTTGAATGGTTGGTCATGCCATTTGGGTTGACAAATGCACCAAGCACATTTATGAGATTAATGAACTAAGTATTGAAAGACTTCATAGGAAAATTTGTCATAGTGTATCTGGATGACATAATAATATTCAGTAAGATAGAGGGAGAACACTTAAGACATCTAACATCGATGATGGAAAGGTTGCAACAATAAAAATTGCTGATAAATCAGAAGAAAAGATCTTTTATGAAGAAATAACTCATATACTTGGGTTTTGTGATCTCTTCAAATGAATTGAAGATGGATCCATAGAAAGTGAGAGAAATCAAAGAATGGCCATCGCCATGAAGCATATTTAAGGTAAGAAGTTTTCATGGGTTAGCAATTTTTTATAGAAATTTTATCAGAAATTTCAGTGGTATGTGTACACCCATCCTGGACACTGTGAAGAAGAAACACAAGTCTTTTAATTGGACAGGGGAAGATGAAACAAGTTTCAAAGTGTTGAAGGAGAAGATCACAGAACAACCAATTCTGGTCTTACCATATTTTGGAAAAACATTTCAAGTGAGATGTGATGCAAGTGGATTAGCTATTGGGGCAGTCTTGAGTCAGGACAATAGGCCCGCTGCTTATTTCAGTGAGAAGCTAAATGACAACAAGAAGAAGCATTCCACATATGAAAAATAATTTCATGCAGTGATTCAAGCTTTGAATAATTGGAGGAACTATCTAATTCCTAAAGAATTTGTCTTGTACATTGATAATCAAGCTTTGCGGTTTATTACTAGGTAAGAAAAGTTGAATTAGAGCCATGATAAATGGGTAGAATTTATGCAAAATTTTACTTTTGTTATTAAACATATTGCGGGAACTGCTAACAAAGTTGCAAATGGTTTGAGCAGGATGAGTTTAATTGTACAGGAATTCCAAGTGGAGACCTTAGGGTTTGAACACCTCAAGGAAATGTATCGAGAAGATGCATATTTTAAGGAGGCTTATGAAGCATGTAATAATCCTTTTTTGGGAGACAGAAGATGATGGACATAATATTTGATCCAGGATGGATTATTATTCAACGGAAGCCAACTATGCATACCAAAATGTATCAAGAAGATGCATATTTTAAGGAGGCTTATGAAGCATGTAATAATCCTTTTTTGGGAGACAGAAGCTGATGGACATAATATTTGATCTAGGATGGATTATTATTCAAAGGAAGCCAACTACGCATACCAAAATGCTCAATGAGAGATAACTTGTTGAAAGAGAAACACAGTGGAGGTTTAGCTAGACATTTTGGTCATGATAAGACATTTGCACATATGAGCAATTCATATTATTGGTCGAGCATGAGGGAAGAGGTGAGAATTTTTGTGAACAATTGCAGAATTTGTCAGTCTGCAAAAGGAAGACAACAAAACACTGGTTTGTACCAGACATTACCAATTCCAGAGAGGATGTGGGATGTAATTAGTATGGATTGTGTATTGGGATTGCCTAGAACCCAAAAAGGGAGTGATTCCATATTTGTTGTGGTGGACATATTTTAAAAAATGGCACATTTCATACCATGCCATAAGACAAACGATGCTACACATATAACAAATTTGTTTTTCAAAGAAGTAGTGAGACTACATGGATTGCCTAGGAGCATAGTCTCATATAGAGACACAAAATTTGTAGGACATTTTTGGAGGACTCTATGGAAGAGGCTGGGGAAAAACTTGTCATTTAGTTCATCATATCACCCTCAGACAAATGGATAGACTAAATTAGTAAACATGAGTCTGGGAAAATTATTAAGAAGTTTAGTCACTGAGCAAAGTCGTCAATGGGACCATATTACAGAGTTGAGAGATCAGAAGTGTTGGAGCAGAAGATTTTTCAATAGAAATGCAGAAAATCCATGACAAAGTCAGAGAGTAGCTACAAGAAAGTAGCCTGAAATATAAGAACAGAGTTGATGAGGAGAGGAGAGAAGTTCAATTCGAAGTAGGAGATGAAGTTTTAGCTCATTTGAGAAAAGAAAGGTTTCCAAGGGGAACATATAACAAGTTGAATATGAAGAATATAGGACCATACATGATTCTTAGAAATTTGCAGCCAATGCTTATGAAATTGGGTTGCCAGGCAATGTTGGGATATCACCAATATTCAATGTTGCAGACATGTATCCTTACAGGAGAGATGAGGCAGGAGAATGAGATGATCAGAAATAATTTCAGTGGGAAGAACAATTTCCCAGAACAGAAAAACCTCATATGGAGAAAAATCATTGAACAAAGAGATGCAGAGAAGACCAGGAGGAAGACATATCCTGAATACTTAGTGAAGTGGAAATATCATCCAGTGGAAGATTCAAGTTGGGTCACTGAACCTAAAATTTTGAAGCATGGAGAAATAGTGTAGGAACTCATGGACACGAGTCCATGAATATTTTAAACCAGAGGAGTATGATGTAGGATCATCACCTTCAAAGTCAAAGACGCAAGCGTGGAGGAAGAGATATGACATTCCACATGGAAGAATTTCAAATCATCATTTAACTCTGAGTAAATCAAGTTGTTGAGATATTTTGGAAACAATGTTTTTTAATATATCTTCTTTGTAAAAGTCTTATACGACTGTAAAGAGTTTTAGATATAGAGTGTTGGCTCTTATCTGGAAATAATTGATAGTTATTGTAATAGGAGAAGGTAGGTAACCGCTACGACCTGATAGGATAGGTTGCAGATAGGATAGAGAGAGCTTGGGGAGTCCTTATATAGTTTGTTGTTGTATTGTAATAGATATATAGATAGAGAGATATAGATCAATAGAAACATAATAGAGTAGAATAAAGATGCAGTGAAGAAATTCAATATTATGTAATCTGTTTCATGAATGAATAGAATAGACAGAATTGTCCAAATTCTTTGGACTGTGTTCATTTGATGTGTGATTGAATGAATGTTAAATTCTATGTGTGTGATTTACTTCATTTCATTCATGTATGATTGTTAAGAGTTGATCGTATGAGTCTATGACGAAACTGGATAAGTTTCAATTTTTTCTCTTCTAAAACATGTATGCAAAGTGTCCATCTTGTACACAAGAAGTGCATCGACAGAGTCTCAGATTGACTCAAATCATTCATTGGGACCATCCATCATTAAGGAGGACAAGTGGCACAAGATCCATGACTCCAGAAGTTCATGGAAGAGGAGGAGGTGAAATAACTGAAGTCGATCATGACCGTATATCTCCAAGAGATACGTTTCAGAAGATTAGTAACTCCGGGGAAAATCACTTCGAGGATTTTTAGTTGAGAATTGAAACTCCCGAAGCTCGGCAAGTCGGAGGGCCAAAGTGAATCTCAACCGTTAGATCCCAAGGACAGGTGGCGTGAATCTGTAGACTACGGGTAAAGACACGAATTAATCCATAGCCATGATGAGACGTGGTGCAAACATGTGGACTCCAGGTAAAGTCCCGAAGTAAATCTCAGTTGTTCGATTCAGGGGAAAACGTGATACAAATACACACACTTCGAGCGGAAGCAAAAGTTGAGAACTAAAAAGTATGAAGAACGAAGACCCGAAGGGATTACATCTGTCAGATCATAGCGAGACATACGTCAGTGGATTGTCAAAATCGAATAAAATAAATTGGGAAAAGAGTTGAGATTTGAGATTTCCAAAATCCAGAATCTCAAAACGATCAGAACCATTGGTTGAAGAGAGCACATGGAAGAAGATCTGTCATTATGGGAGAAAGAAAGGTTTGAGAGTTGAAAACTACGAATGCCGAAGACCTGAAGAAAATCATGTTAGTCGATTTCAAAGGGTCAGATCTGATCTGCAAGTTTGAAAGAGACATATCTCAGCCGTTAGTTCAGAAGAAACATCAAGATCGTGAGATCGATGGTCACCTCACATTGCAGGGATAGAATATGATCGAGCTTGAAATAGCCGAGGGTGGGCCACAATCAAGACCATGATATTGGTAAAAGGACGCGTGGTGGCTCGAGATGAATTGTGGGGCGAAAAATAGTTTGGTTCAAAACCACTCTTGGGCACGCCCACAATCACGTGTTTACGCAGATTTGCTTGAAGAAATCCAGTAACTATTAGAAAAAATTGTTGAAATAGTAGTGGATGAGTTACCACACTTATTGCCACCCATTAGGAGTATAAGCCATCATATTGACCTTATTACAGGAGCTAGTTTACCAAACAAAGTAGCTTATAGGTTGACACCTAGAGAGAATGAGGAAGTAAAAAATCAAGTCCAAGAGTTACTGGATAAAGGTTTAGTCAAGGAAAGTCTAAGTTCATGCACAATACCAACTTTGTTGAGTCCAAATAGGGATGGAGGATGGAGAATGTGTATAGATTCCAGAGCCATCAAAAAGATCACCATTCGGTATAGATTCCCTTTGCCAAGGATGGATGATTTGACGGATTGTTTGAGTGGAGCAAGCTATTTTTCCAAGATAGACTTGAAGAGTGGATATCATCAAATAAGGATGAGAGAGGGAGATGAGTGGAAAACAACATTCAATACAAATGAAGGATTGTTTGAATGGTTGGTCATGCCATTTGGGTTGACAAATGCACCAAGCACATTTATGAGATTAATGAATGAAGTATTGAA
>JZKD02S2261628.1:21353-36073 GCA_000966675.3 Picea glauca
ATTTCTCCAATGAATTCTAGGCCCCATTGTTGGAAAGGATCTTCATATTTTACTGGAATTAAAGGTAGGGTAGGAAGATTTTGCTTACCAACAAACAATTGGCATGAATTGCAAGATTTGACCCTTTCATTTACATCAGTAAATAATTTTTTCCAATAATATCCCAGCCTCGATACTTTGTAAGTTGTTTCCCTCCAGGCATGATTTCCTCCACATACTCCTTCATGAAATTCGTCAATGACACCTTTTGTTTCAGATTCTATCAAGCAATGTAATAAGAAACCCAAAGGGTATTTCTAGTATAACTTTCCATATATAATGAAATAATTAATTTCATGTAGATTTAAAGTTATTTATTTAGAAGGAGTCATGTCATTTTGGCATTGAAGAGTAAGGAGGTATGTAACAATATCATTGTACCAAGAAGAGGAGGAATACGTATCCTCAATATGAATTATAGGTGCTTGATCATCAATTTCCTCTATATCTAGAAGAGAATCCTCTGATTCAAAGTTATTTATTCCAAGTGCTCTGAAATTTGATTATGATAACAACCTTGCCATACCTTGACCTTACACTAGTTTGGTTGGTTTCACTTCTAAATGAAACTCTTGAATCTTAGCCAAACATTTACCTCTTCTTCCATCACTGTCTGGCTGAAGCAGGATATCTTTAATTGAATTTGTTGGTACATAAGCAATTATTTTGGAGTGCAAGACATATGTTCTGAACGACTTGAGAGCCTTAACCATCACATAAGCTTGTTTTTCGAGAATATCATATCTTAGCTCTGCATCTCTGAGGATTTTTCTGAAAAAGGCTATTGGTTGTTCGAATCCTTCTTCGTTCTTCTGAATAAGAACTACTGCAACAATATGCTCAGAAGAAAAGGAGAAGATTAAGAATTCTCTTGTATATTCAGTTCTTACCAATACCTGCTTCTCCTATGGCTTTCTTAACATGCTCAAAAAATGATTTGTCTTATGTAGTCCATTTTACTTCACTGTCCTTTTTTTAGCATATCTGTAATCAATTTAATTATTTCAGCAAATTTAGGGGTAAATATCCTTAAAAAATTGATCTTACCTAAAAACGATTGAATCTCGTTTCTATTTATAGGAATATTAATCAGTTCAATAGCCTCAACACATTTAGGATCAACCTTAATTCCATCTTTTGAAACTATATGACGTAAAAGTTTACCTTATTGCATGGCAAAGTGTGATTTTTGGGGATTAAGAGACAAACCAAATTTTCTGCATTTTTCAAAAGTTTGTTTGAGGTGCACCAAATGTTCCACATCAGAATTGCAAAAGAATGTCAGGTCATCTAGATAAATAACAACAAACTTATCTCTCTCACCAACGAATGCGATATCCATTGCTATTTGGAAAATTTCTCATGTGTTCATTAAACCAAAAGGAATTTTATCATACATGAATGTTTCCCATGGAGTAGTAAATGTAGTCTTTTCTCTATCATCTGTATGAACAACAATATGGTTATATCCTAAGAAACCATCAATCATGGAAATTCTGTTATCCCTTACTACCTTCTCTAAAACATGGTCCATTTTTGGGAGTGGGTAGTTATCTTTAAGAGAAGACCGATTTAGGTTCCTAAAATCAACACAGAGTCTTATCTCACCATTTTTCTTCCTAACAAGGACCAAATTGGCCACCCATTTAAAGTATCTAAGGGGAACAATGATTTTTGCATTAAGATTTTTTTTAACTTCATTTTCTATAACTAGTAGAAGAATTGGATTTATTTGTCTAAGCTTCTACTTGAAAGGCTTAATACCATGTTTTAAGGGAATCTTGTGCTCAATAAAAAAAGTATCATAAGTTTTTAAATCATCATAAGACCATGCAAAAACATCTTTATACTATTTAAGTAACTCAACATATTTACTCTTTATTTGAGTCAGAAAATATTTAGAAATTTTGACATTCTTGGGATTTTCATTTGTTCCTATGGTACAATATTCAACCTCTTCAGGTTGAGGTCACAAAGTAGACTTTAAAGGTATATCATATTGGTAAAATAACCTTTCCATAGGGATAAGACCTCTGGGAATCTATTTTTGTTTAAGTAAGAGCATGCAATGATTTGCAATTTTTTCTTGGAACTTCTTTGGATTTTCTCCTTCCTGCATAATCCAAGCAGGATCATTCTGATTTTCTTGATACGCGAGTCTCAGAAAAATCATCTACTATTTCCATGAACTGCTTGATTTGTTCATCATATTCAAATTCTTACAAGTGTTTAAAATTGTCTAGAATTGAAGGTCTATGTTTCATCTCAATATGATACTTCAACTTCAAAATAGTAGGTAGTACGAAAGTTGCAGCAACTTTGGCTTAAAGAATCAACTTGTTGATTTTGCATTATGGGAATAGAGTGGATATTAAAAGACGAGAATAAATTCTCTATTATATCACGGGAACAATGTTTATATGATCTAAATTTCAAATTCTTAGCTTGATATTGTTGTTTTATTTATTTTACAATGAGCTCGGCATCACCATAAACTATCAAATGTTCGATTTTTAATTTTCTTGCAGCTTCTAATCCTAAAACTAGAGCTTCATACTCACATACATTATTGGTATAATAAAATTCCCATTGTAATCTATAAGATAAATGAATAACATACACATCCCTTGGTGCCACAAATAAAACTCCAGCTCCTGCTCCTTCACAGGATGAAGCACCATCAAAAACAAATTTCCACATCCCTTTAACATTTATATTTTTCTTTGAGAATTTTGTTTTTTGATTTTATTCTTCTATACATTATTCAAAATCATCATCTATAGATAATACACAATTTCCTAAATCTTGATCAACAACATATAATGGGTAGTTATTAGGGTTTTGTGGGTAACTTATAGTCTACACCAGTCTAGTTTCTCTGTACAATCGAGTAAACTGTCCACCAAAAGTTGGAATCATAGCATATGTCATGTCTAACTGAACTGATCCTCCTAGCTTGGCACTCTAAGATCTAGATAGAAGCATGCCATACTTGGCAAGAATTTCAGAAACAACCACATCCATAAGAATACTTTTCACAGGAACCTGAGCAAGATTTACAACTAAATCTTTAATCATACCCAGACACTTAACCTTTCTATAATCAATTGAGTATAAATCTTTATAAGGTCCGGTAAATTCAGGGCCCAATTTTTCCATGATAATATTAGACATTAAATTATGTGAAGCTACTGAGTCTAGCATGCAATTGTGAAGTAAATGATCGTGCACAACCAATGTAATATAGAAAGGAGCAACAAAATCTTTAACATTTTCAATGTGTGGTCCAAACATGATTGTAGTTCTTTCATCCTGCAAATTGATAACATCAACTTGACATTTAGCATCAGAAAAATTTATTACTTTAGCGATTTGTTTTTTATAGATTGGGTTCCTAGAAAGTTCAACCAGAGGCATTGGAATTTCAATTTTATTAAGTTCATTTTCTAAATTGAAGGTCCCAATTGTTTTTTCACTCTCCTTGGTCTGAATTTCATCTTTTGTATTTTCTAGCTTCTTAGTATGTGCTTCTTTTGTTGCAACTTTCTTTGCTTGAGAAACTTGCATTTCAGTTGATGGTTTTGCAATTGCTTCTTCATTTTCTTTATTTCGTAATAAAATATTTTTTGTTGGAATATTTGTAGAAGATTTTTCTCTTGGACTGAAATCATATTTATGTTGAAGCTCAACAATTATTGAATCAACGAGACCTATGTATGTAGAGTATCCCAAAGTGTTGATAGTTACATCATCATTAAACATATATTACAGATCGAAGGATTTCTCATAATCCTGTTTGGCTAGGTGAGGCTTGAGATCATCATCCCTGAGGTTTTTTAGATCTTCATCTAACTCATCAAAATCTTGCACCTCATCTCTTTGTATGCAATTCTCAGTTTTAAAAGGATCTTGAATCTTTTGTTCCTCATTTTTTATTTGACTTTGTTGTATTTAAGGATTAGGATTTTTCCTGAATTGATTTCTAACATATGGATCAGGTTTGGCTTGTTCCATTTCCATCCTGGAAATTTTGTTCGATAAATATTTAATAATTTTAGCCATCTCATCCATTTTTTCTTCTGCAGATTTTCCAGATTCAAAGGGCCCTGCATGTTCTTTAAAAATCATGGGTTCTCTTGTTCCCATCTCAAATTTAGTTTTCAACTTCCCAGATGCCATCATATTTGATTATATCTCTATAGAATCATCTTGCATGCCTACTAAAGTGGTGGATTTTATTTCTCTCAAAAGGAGAGTGAAATCATAATCAAATGCTCCTGCAAAAGTGATTTTTGCATCTGGTTGGGAAGGTTTAACTTCAGTCGGGATTTTATGATACAACTTATTAAACCTTTGAATGAACTCTAGGGATGATTATGATGTCTTCTTTCTCAAGGCTCCAAATTCAGTTAAGTAATAAAGATGATCTTTTTTCTCACCCTATTTCCTTATAAAGGAAACTTCCAGATCATTATATAATGGTATAGAACATACTGAAAGTCCTCTGAACCAAGTTATTACCTGTCCTTCAAAGGTTTCTACTAATAGTCTTGTGTAAACATCCTCGTGTTCAATACCAATTATATCAACAAATTGATCAAAACAATTTATATGCTCTCTTGTTGTTAACTCTCTTCCCGTGAATTTAGGGAGACTCTTCATGTAATTTTTGGGTAAATCATGTAGGACAACAGGAAGAACTAAGGGATCATATCTAGAAGTGACCTTGGAAAATATCCTAGGGGGTTTAGCTTTTCCACCATCCCCTGCACCTCCAACACCAACACTTATAGCACCAACACCTCCAACACCGTCCATTGAAAGTCTAGGAGACAGAACTTGACGACTAGAAAGAAGATTATCAAAAACTTAAAAAGGATAACCTATTGATCTTTTGACTACTTCAGGATGGTGTGAATGAAGTTCAGGAAAATGACCGTGAAAAGATGGAATATCTAGATGAGGGAAAAATGGAAAACTTGAGCTTGTTTCCTTAGATTTACCTGATGTATAGGTGAGAGAAGGATTAAATGATGAATCTGAGTATAAAAAATAATCTACAGGGTTTTTGGAAACAAAACCTTTTACTTCGGGAAGAGAAAGAATTAGCTATGTACTAATGATAGTAGGGATTGAAATGGATTCTTTATTTTCATTGGTAAAAGTATCTATCAATGAAATAGGGATGGTATGGTTAATCTCAAATTTTATTTCAGTAATAATTACTTCTAGAGTTTCTAGTTTAATTTCAGACTTACTTGTTGATGTTTCTACATAATGAAATTGTTTAAATATTTCTTTAAAACTTGGTTCTTTAGCGGGAATCTTAACATTAAATTGTGTAACTCTAGGTTGACAGAACTTACCTGTTGATGCAGAATTTTGTCTAAGATATCCCTTCAGTTTCAACAATTTCTCGATATCTGAAAATGGCGTAGTCTTCTTTTTGTATGGGTTTTTCCTGGTATTCTTTCGACCGAAGGCCATCTTTTCCAACAATGGATTCACTAGGTTGAAAATGAATCTTTTCATGTATTCAATCTTTGTTCACCATCAAAGACCAAAATTTAACTTTGTCGTTTTCCTAGGAAAAAGTGATTTCATTTTTCTGTCCCCAACAATGATGCCAAAATGATGTTGTTCTTGAGATTGACTCTAAGGCTCAAAGAATAATGTCAGGCATCAAAAATTTAAAATGAAGTATTTTTATAAGTGTTTTTTCTACCTTCATTTTTCTGAAAAATAATGTTTAAATGAAATTAATGTTAAGACAATACAGAGATTGTATCTCATTATCTGAGTCGCAATTATAATGTCAAATGGCATAGAAAAAATTCAAAAATTTGTTAAAACAAATTCAGGTATCAATTACAGATAAATCTCACCTTGTTTGCAGTAGAAGATGCACCCTTGAGAGGAGATAAAAATGTAATCATTCACATAGGTCACAAGTATTTTTTTACTCACAGTAATAACAGAGGAAAATTAGTTACTGAATGAACTTATGATATATGATGATCAAAGTATATGGAATACTAAATTGTAATCATTAACTCTTCAATAAATACAAAAATAAATTGAAAGAGATGGAAACACATAGGAAACACATAACTCAAATTGATTGAAACTTAGAATCTCTGTTTGCACTTGCATTAATATTCAAAAAAGTTTTCTCTTTTACAATCAACAAGAAAAAGCCTCAAATAGATCTAAAATATATCTATTTATACAAAACATGTTTCAACTGAAAAAACCTTGGACTCCCCACAATATCTTCCTGAAGGTAGAATACAATGCGAATCAAATAACAACATGCAGCTATTGTTGAGTTTTGATTTGATGTGTTGGCGCTTCATTTGTCCCTTCGTTTGCTCGCAGATGCTTTCATTTTCCTTTGTTATTTTAACTAGGTACACATGTCCATTAATGCCACCACAATCATTGGCTTACTGTCTTGGCCATCTGATTTTGTTTCCATTTGTCTCATTGAATACATTTACTGGGATAAATAACTGTAGTTGAAGATATGGGGGTGGTATTTGGATATGTGTTGAGTCAGGGTTCTAATGGTCCAATGTCAAATAATAATCTAATAACACAAATTACTAGAAGTCCCTTTATACTTTTCTATTTTGTGGGGGCACGAAGAAGTGGTTTTGAGGTAACCCACCTTTCATCCCACAATACACCTGGTGATGCCACATACCCCCGAGAGAAAACCACAGTTTAAATTGTGGGACCTCCCTTCGAAATTAAACCCTGTGCAACTTCATTCCCTGCAATCACTCTCGATCGTTGATCTCATGATACATGATACTTTAGACCCGATCATCTTGGCACTCCTACTAGATTTATCCCTTCTCTGACATATTTGGTCCCTTTCCTAGTTTATCAGGCTTCCGAACCCATTTAGCGTTCTGCTAGATTCTGAAATTTTCTCCATCAAGATTCCTTGCAACTTTTCGTGGCGTCACAATCCTTAAGGAAATAAAATTATCCGGCCTGTAACAAGAGAATTTTGTAATCTCTTTACTAAATAAAAAGCTGTTAATTGCAAATGGTAAAATAACTTTGAAATTCAAAGGGTTTTATTCACAAAGTCTATCGGTCTTCGTATAACTCTACTGATGAAGAACTTAGTGGAATTTATTACCTGACAAATCACAATAATTATTCAAAATTTTAACTTAAGCCAATCATAAACGTCATTAACAGTTCGACAGTTCAACGTTTGGAGGCTTTGAATGTAAGAGGGAAAAAATCTCCCAAAGGCCGAATTGATGGAGAAGTTTAATCTCTTATTAATCACTTTTTATTTTTTGATTAATCATGTTTTAAACATTGGGTTATCCTTAAGTATTTCAGGAATTCAATGTTCAAAGGTTTTGGATGTAGCATGATAGAAGACTCTCGAAGTCTAAAACTGCAGAGCGATTAATTAATACTTAATCGTGATTAACCTCATTTATTAAATGTTTTATTAACTCCTTTTTACTTTTTTGTAATGTCCAACACTTCAACACTCTGATACTTCGGTGGTTTGTGAACTCAGTCTTTGTTAAAACCTCCGAAGGGAAATCTCCTAGGATGATGTGGCAGAGATGATGTCATTCTTGATGACTTGTCAAGAAAAGACAGGTTCCATATGTCACTTGAAAATGTGTGAATTATCCAACACAAATGTCAAAAATAAGTGCCATGTGTGAGCCCAAAGAAAAATACACGTGTCCCATGATGCATCTGCAAGTCCTTTAGGATTTATCGCGAGTGGCTATCTTCAGGATTCATAGTTTCAGGGTTTTTATTGTTTGGATTAGTTGGAATACCCGAAGTGCGAAGCTCCGAAGTGATCGTTAAAGGTTTTCTTTAAAACTCAGGCAACTTCTATACTTTGAAGATCATTAGGACCATTAGATCAAATTATATTAACTTATCGATGATCGATATTGTGAGTGCATTATTGATAGATAACAACCAATAGATTTATTTTAAAACTAAAAGGAAATTCTCTAAGTTTTTTTTTCTTTTTTGGTGAAAATAAATAAATTCTAAGAGGTAAAAACTAAAGTTCAAAAGCTCAAAATTATTCGTGTTCCAACAGTTAGCGTGTTTCATATTTAGGGTGATATTTGCATCTGGATAAAATGTCTCCCCATAGGAGACTGTTATGTCATTTGCAATGCCTTTGAATTGAGTTCCCCATTATATTCTATCTATTTTGACTCAGAACCCCCCTCCCCATCAAGGGGTGTTGGTACATCCAGTTTTGGACCCACTTCCAAATATTTAGGTCCTACATCCTCTTATATACCAATTTCCACCATGGTTGGAGCTAATCCTGAACCAAATTCCAACCAACCTTCTCTTCCGTTTATGGTAGGTTTAAATCTCCCCGGTCTAAAAAAATTGATTAATGATCCCATCCACCATGATCCCAATTTACCCAATATGAAAAATAAAATTCCCTATGAAATCAACAAGTTTGAGGGTAATCTAAGAGTGGATCCTTCCAATCATATCATTTCCTTTCACATTTAGTGTTATTCCAATTCCATAACTGGGGATTTGATTAGGTTATGACTATTTCAATGCATTTTGATAAGTTTTTCTGTCAAATGGTACTTAGACCAATGTGTTAATACCCATATAACTTTGAGTCCATAGCCAAGGTTTTCCTCACCTTCTTCCATCTTCCAATCTGCCATGACATAAGGATATAAACCTTAACCAACTTTTTCCGAACCACTACCACTCACATATCATATCACATTCATGAGTGGCGTAGATGGCATAGCTTATGCAAATCCAATATTAGTGATTATTTCCTCACATATTGGTTCTCAAATCCTTTTATTCCTCCCATTGCCAAGGATGTAGTCATGACTTTTCCTACGAATGTGAAAGAAGCTATCCAAAAATCCTAGCAATATGATTTGATCTATGCCTAATCAAGATATCTATACACCATCCTTCTTGATTCCCCTCTCTCTCAGTTAGTTGACTTGTCTTCACCAGAGGCATCCCATGTGACTGATGGCCTTATCAGATCAATGTCTTATACCTATCCACACCCTAATCCTTCCGAACCTAGTGGATATAGTAACCCTTTAGAATATTTGATACCTAGTTTGCATGTTGCATGCATTACATATATGACATAAATAAGTGTACTACAAGAAATATTGTCTCAACTCATGGAACTAGAAGAGGATAGGATTATGGTTGGTTTCCATCAGAATTATAGAAAGCCAAAGACAAATATTGGCATGATAGACACATTAAAGAAAAAAAAAATTGAAGGAAGGAGATATGGTTCTCCTCTATGATATAAAATACCTACACCGCCTAGGAAAATTCAGGATGCATTGGCTAGGGCCATATGAGATAAAATCTATCATATATGGAGATGTTGTGTAGTTGCAAGATTTAGTCGGCAAAGAGATTCAAGGATTGGTTAATGGAAGTCAATTGAAATTGTGTAGGGATAGTTGACCCAATAACCCTTAGTAGTTACAGTGCATAAAATTAAAACTGTACATAGTGTATATAGTAGGAGATAAAAGAAAAAGGGAAAAACAAATAGAAAAATAAGAAGAATACAAAAAGATGAAGTATATGGATAAGTGTTGAGCATGCAGTTAGATAATACAATGCACAAAAGATAGTAATTGGTATGGAAGAAAATGAATACAATGTGCACCAGAGAAATGTGACCAGGTAGAAAAAGCAGCGCGTTGACATAGAAAACATCCAGAAAAAAAAAAGCAGTGATCAAAAGATTGTGGTGGGATAAGGGAATTTATGGCATGACCTATAAACAAGAAAACATGAAGAAAAAAGACTCATTGTGACTTTTTGAAATCTAGATCCAAGGGATAAAAATCAATATGAGCGGGTGATTCTGAGGTGTTCACCTAGGATTCGCAACAACCAGTTCATAATTTAGCATCATGGCACCCCCGAAGCTTGGATATCCCATCCGTGTTGCAAAGAAAACATGAAGTTTCATGAAGTTTGCACAAGACCTAGCAGCTGATGGAGAAAACCCTAATCAACCTAAAGGAATTTTGGATGTTGATTCCATTCCATCCCTAGTAATTGAACCAATTAGTTAGACTATCATAGAAGAGAAAAACCTGACAACAAAAAAAATGGACATCAACCTGTAGAGTGACATACAAAACCCTAATACAAAGAAAAAACCTATGCAGTAAACTAGGTTAGGTGAAAAATTACCACATGAATAACTGAATGAGGAAGATGATGAACATAAAAATATGATGAGTCCAGGAAGCAGGCAGAAGAAGTCAAACTCCCTGCAGCAGAACAAGTGCAACAATCGAAGGAAAAAGTGTAGGTTCAATACATTACAAACCAACAGAACACAGACATTGAGGAAGAACATGACAATGAGGAAGAGAATCAAGTGGAAATAATTGGGGCATCAGTTGGGAAGAAGAAGACAAGGGAAAAACCTACTACACTAACAACACCACTCAAGTAGAAGGAACTCGAATTGTCACTGTCGTAGATACCTGAAGGAGTTAAAATACTTGGTGACATGTTAGGATGTATTAATAATCTTAAATATGTTTACCATGGTGTTACAGACATGGGGAATTTTCCTGATTTCTCACAACAAGTTTACATGGAAAGTAAAGGATAAGGTCCATCAGGAAATCCCATACTCGAGCCAAAACAATGGATTGGAGGGCTATACAACACATGAATTATGAACCTATTGGAGATTCCTCACTTTGGAGAGGAAATTATGTGAATGCATGTGTCAAAAAAATACTAGCATGGGTGCATGGAGGCATATTATGGATGGATAGACCTGTATCAATAGATGTGGACCTAATTTCTGAAATCACAGGGTTACCTACATATGGAGAAAAACCAAAGAAGTAATTGGATGAAAAAAAAAGGAAAAAATCATAGCAGATGAGATAAAGAACAAAAATGGGACTGACAGAGGATCCATGGGAATGATTATTAAACAAATAAGTGAACCAGAAACTAGGTTTGCAACTAAACTAATGGCATGAAAACTCTTGATAAATTTTCTCAAAGTGGAAACCCCTACATGTGTCATAGCAACAGTCGCACAGTGTGCAAAGGGAAGTCTACTTAGTTGTGCTCCATAACTACTAAATTTTTTTTTGGATGATTTCTAGGATGCACAATAATTCGATTCAGAGTTTCATTATATGGATGGTTAATAATATTGATAGAATTAGTTGGATGGGGAGAACCAAAGTACAGTGGATTTTACCAGAGGCCGAGAAAATGTCACGCAGCCAAATACACAACCTTATGGCATAATAAATATTCAAAGAAAAGGAAGGCGAATGCTAGCATTTTTTCCATGTTCTATGATGCGATGTAGGAGAGGCTAGAAAACACATGGATAAAATCACCAAAAGTGGTGAAAGAGAATCAAGGAATAACCGATTTTCAATCTTCAAGGAATAACATTGGATCCAAGCTAAGAGGGATCCTCAAAAGGAACGGTTGCACTTGAGATATTGTGTCACAGGGGAATAAGTAAAATGGGCTATGAAGGATTAACCTGAAGAATGGAAGGATACAGTAATCTCAAAGAAAGTAAGAAAATCTAAGTAACAAGAGGAGATTGGACCTACACAGTATTCAACCAACCTAGTAGCAAACACAAGGAAAGATACAAAGCACACAAAATAAACAGGGGGCATCACAACAACTAAAAATCCAAGGCTGAAAAAAACTATACCAAAGGATTCAACTTAGGAAAAGGAGTGCAAAGAAGAAATAAATGGAGGAACGCAAATTGATACCAGTATTCCTATGCAAGAGGAAACAGGAGGTGGGAATTTCCCAGATTGGGATATTCTAGCTGAAACCGCATAGACAGAGACACTTCCAAGGAAAAGAATAGTGTTGTAGATAGTAGGACAGTGCAATAAAATGAGGGAACATAAGGAAATTCCTCATCTTACACTTACAAAGGATGACGCAGAATTATTGGCCAAAAAAGTGCAGGATCACATGATGAAAGCTTGGTATGATGCTGCAAAGTAGAGGGAGGAAATGGTGAATAAATTGACAGAGGGAAAAAGATGTATTGGAACATTACTACAACGCAAAAAAAGGATCAGGTACAACAACAACAAACCTCTTAGGACATAATACTTCTAGAACAGGAGACAGTGCAGACCATAGTTATGGGGAGTGAAAATTTATGTATCACTCAGGAGATGTTGTAGGTAGATGAAGCTACAACATAGAAGCCACTAAAGTATATATATCATTTGGACTTGCCACTACCCAATATTACAACTAAAACATTCTACAAACTAAAGGTAAGTGTTGTGAAATAAATCCAATCAAGGGCCTATGCAGATGATAAATCTTACAGTTGGCCAAGGAATTAAATAATACACTGGAAATAACTCTTAACCAAGTGCAGTTCAAGAGGAATGAAACAAAGAAGTGTACTGGAAGAATATACTAGAAAGTTGAAGAAGTATTTAAAACCATTCTTGATAGCACAGAAGGAGATAATATACCCACAAAAGAGAAAATTAAGAAAATAATACAATCTATGGAGACTTATAGAAGCCACATTACAGATTTGTCAAATTTCTAGCACCTACAAATCCACCAAAAGTAAGAACACAAAGAGCACAGGAGGCTACAGATCATGCAGAAAGAATTACTCTTATACTCCAGGAAATAACAAATATTTGCAATAAGATCACACATCTATGGAAAAACCTTTAGGAGGATAGGAAACTTCAGGAGTTGGACCAAAAAGAAGAAGGGATAAATACTGTGATGCAGGAATTGAAGAATAAGAATAAAACTATGACAATACCTGACATACTAAAAAGTGCACAAGAGATGAAGAATATGTAGGTAGATATTAATTCCTTACAAGTGGATAAGAAGTCAAGGAAAGATCAATTATAACCTTTACAAGAAGAAGCATAGCATATTCTCACTGAGATTTACACAATAAAGGGCCAATTTGAACAAGTTGGCTTGGAAAGTGGGGAACTATTGAAGGAACACATTACTGTGCAAATTGTGGAGATTATAGTGGAAAATAACTTGCAGGTAAAATACCAAGTTGAAGAAGCTAAAAACAAGTTTCAAGAGCTAGAGAAGTTAGTACAAGAAGCACACACTACCTAAGTGGCTTGGGATGAGCCATAGGTGAGTGTTGGGGGTGTGTTGGCGCAAGCCAATTTGGAACAAGATTTGAGGAAATATTGATAAATATAGGGATGAAAATAAAATAATATGGAAAGGAATGATAATTAATGAAGGAGGTTAGATAATGGATCAAAGAAGGAGCACACATCAAAAAACTTGTAAAAGTAGCGCTAGGAAACCAGGAAAGTCAAAGAAAGGAAAAAAGATGCAGATCAATGAAGAAAACAGTCGGATTTTGGGCTAGCCGCGATCAAGGAGTTAGAAAGTGGACAAACCTAATCCACCTAGGGTTAGTGAGTTAGGGTTTTGATCAATTTTGTAATGGGTAATTAACCCTATTTTATAATATAAATATATTGTTGTGAGAGAGGGGAGAGGATCATGATGAGAGAATGTTTTGGGAGATATTAGAGTGAGTTCTTGAGAGATATATTAGATCAAGCATTGTAATCGAGGGAAAGGTCATAAGATATGGGTGGTGGATCCTATTGTGACCTTGTCAGCCTCTGAGTAGAAGTGGAGAAGAAATGTAATACATGCAACACTGTAACACTGATGCATAATAATAAAAGAGCCAAGACAACCAAATTTTTTGGACGTAGCCCAGGGGGGTGAACTATGGTAAAGTTGTGTCTCTATGTGGAATGAGTTGGAGTCCATATAAATAAGAGTCGTTTAGTTAGTCAATGATAAGAATAAGAGAGGTAGTGAGCACAATCAAGAGAAACAACAGGTGAAGAGTTGAATAAGTCTGAGCACATGCTATGTGTTTGTAAAATCAGTAGAAGAAGTAATTGGAGTCAAATATCAACTTAGCATTGTATTTTGTAACCACACGCACTGCACCGAAGTTTATTAATATCAAGCAATTCGTATTTCTGAGTTTGTCTGCTAAGCATAGCAATTTGTCATTCCGCATTTATAAATTATTCTTAAAGAATTTTATATTACATCGCCCAACATTTTATGTAGTTTGTGAACTGCTTGACAAGTCCTGAGAGTTCAGAGACGAAGTTTGTGGCGCATAGCATTTGGTCACAGCGTTGCACACAGTTTCCTTATGCGCTGCGGATTCAAGAATTGAACGTTGCAAAGTGGATCCTAGATCTGGTATCAGAGCTAGTTGATCAAAAGAAAAGTTGATCAAGAGCAGGTTCTATCAGAACAAGTTCAAGAGAAGAAAATTTGTTGGAAAGGGAAATATGGATTCTACCTCTAATCTGCAACCTCCCACTTTTACAGGCAATAATTATGAGATGTGGTCCTTGAACATGAAGGCACTTCTTCGAGGTCAAGATGTAATGGATATATTTGAGAATGGCTATGTGGAACCAATATATTAGGCAACATACAATGCCCTCACACAAGATAAGAAGGATGTCTTGAAATATCAAAGAAATAAGGATGGAAAGGCATTTTTTTACATACATCAAGCCATGCATGAGAGCATACTTCCAAGAGTTGCATCAACAAAGAAAGCCAAG
>JZKD02S2261639.1:0-19839 GCA_000966675.3 Picea glauca
GACCAGCTTATATATTGGTGATATTGGTCCATTTTCATTTGTTTTTATTTTTGTTCCTATGCTCATAGTTTCATTTAGTTTTTGTTTAATTCTTGTTAATAGCTTTGTTGTTTTCATTCTAACCTTTTACCATACAGCTGTCATGACTAGAAGAGCCCAACTAGGCATGTAAGCACTCACTTTTTGCTCACACAGCGACGAGAAGAGTGCAAACAGTAAGGACCCACATGTCCACATACTAGTTTCTTAGGGACTTTAAAATTCCGCAAGGCTGTACCAATGACACATAGTAACTTAGGTAATCAAGACTTGTAAGGACCAAGCGAAGTCCACATGCAGCGATGTGACACCCAAATTATTAAAATTGGCACACTTTTACTTGTTCACACACAAAGTTCACCAATCACTCACATAGTCTTTTCTAGAAATCATGGAGGTAAAAGTAAGTTTCCTCCAAAGGGATTCCGAAACGTCCCACCCTTTTTCTTGACAAGTCTATCCACTCCCACTTAATTTCAACGAGGTTGGTTCACACCCCCAATCTCTCAAACAAACACACCTAAAAATCTCTAAAAACTCACTAAGTTTTCCTCCATAGGAGGTGCCAAAAGAAATTTTTATTCTAGGTAGGATATCGGGGATATGCATCCAAATAATTCCCCGTTATCTGGTTCTCACATCTTCAAATAGTAGAAGTTTTCAAATAGGGAACTTAAATCCTCCAAGTCAAGTGTTCCTACACCATAAGGTAGGGAGATACCCATGAAGGGTTGAAGGCTAAGGTCCGGTTGTTCCGTCCGTCCCCCCTTGAGGCACCCACCTCTTGGATGGGATCCAGCCCGTGACCCATTTCTGAGGCCGAAAATCTAAATGGTTCACTTTGAATGAGGTACCTAGTGACCAAATTTTAGGACATCTACCCAGGTGGCAATTGTGGGTTGCAATTGCACCTTGATCGGATTTTGTGTGGCTATTGGGAAATATTGCCAGCTCTTTCAAGATATTCCCCCTCTACCCCTCATTATAACTAATCACTTCATCCTTCACTAGTTTCTCTTCCGATGGCTTCAAACCCCACTATTGAGTGCTATTGGAAGGTCTAGTGTTATTTGAGAGGAAGGACGTTACGTATTTTAGGACACGAGCATTTGTTTTATTTGTTCTCCCACACGAACAAAATCCATCTATCCACATATATGCTTCTTTATCAAATTACTTTATGTATGATGCCCTTCTGATTACATTTGATTGTGAAATATAATGTGAAGGTTCAAAAAATTGTAGCAAATGATCTTGTTCATTTATTGATCTCATCACTATTTACACACATCTACTTAGCTAGTCGGACATCATAGGGGACCCATAGAACCCCCATTGTTCCAGACACTTGCTAAATATCCCTCCTATTCTAGGAGGAGTTCTTAGTCTTGCTAACTCATCGGCTCCACCTTCTCACACCCCTGTGAGTGCTACTATATTGGGATCAAATTTTCTTGGTTCCACTTTACTTGGGTCCACTTCCCAAGGTCAACCATCCACTCGCTCTCCTTTACATGGAAGCGGGAGGCCAACTTATTCTCAAGGGGGAAGTACAAACTCACCTAGTCCCCCTCAAGGGTCAGGTACACACAACACTCACACCATGGCTAGAACTAATCCTCCACCACCACTCCAGATGCCATACTTGGCTTTCCTCAACATACCAGATCTGAGCAAACTCACAAATTTTCTTATATTGCATGACCCCACATGGCCTGCAATGCCTACCAAACTACCTTTAGACATCCCAAAGTTTGAAGGAAAGGAAGGAGACGACCCTGCCAACCACGTCATGACCTTCCACTTATGGTTCTCTTCAAACAACATCATGGACGATTTTATCCAACTAAGGTTATTTCAATGCACATTCACTGGACCATCAGCCAAGTGGTATGCAGACGAAAAATTAGGGTCCCATGCAACTTTCGAATCTTTGGCTAAATCCTTTTTAACCTTCTTTCAATTACCAATCCGACATGACAATGTTCTCGAACTACTCTCTGATTTTAAACAAACCTCAGCCACACATATCGCTGATCACATTCACGAGTGGCATTGATGACGTAGTTTGTGTAAAGCAGAAACCACCAAACAACAATTCCTTGATTGGTTTCTCAGATCACTTGTGTCTCTCCTTGGTAAAGATGTGGCTTCCACCTTCCCCCAATCAGAAGAAGACGCCATTAACAAGGCTCAACAATATGACCTCATCTATTCACAATCAAGATACTTATACATAGTATTACCTGACCTCCCGAGACCTGTACCATTTGGCCAAGACAAACCTAGGATTCTCACTCAATAGATGGATTGATTGGTAACACCACACATCACAATTCGCAACCCCAAAAACCACCTATGTATGGAATACCTCAATATCTGCCGGTATATGGAGGAACTCCTTATTATCCTCCTCCCTCTTATCAACAACCATACCCTATTGCCCCCCCTCCACCAATCAGTTGACTCCCACCAGCACCCACAATATGCCCACCTATCCAACCAAGTTCTGTTACTCCCTCTACCACCACTTATACCCTAAGCGCTAGTGAAAGCACCACGCCTTCCAATGCACCTTACAGATCATTTCCACAATATTATCCGTACTTTCCATTTCCTGGCCCTTCACAACCCATGGCTCCACCACAAGGACACCCACACGCTGGGGTTAATTTTGTTCAACCTTGTCCCATTCAACAATATCAAAAATTTGAACAATTGAATATGGAAAATCTGACCCACCAGTCGAATAATGCCAAAAAGAAAGGCAAAAACCAGAACAATAATAATCCAGGGCACGAAGGGAATCATCCCCAACAAAACCAACCTGTTGGGGGCAACCAAAACCTAGGGAACTAGAACCCTCAAGGGGGCAATAATAACAAACACTAAGGAAAAAATAACAACAACCTTCGGACCAAATTCCCTTGTGCCCTTTGCGGTGAGTTTGGTCACTATACTCACCATTGCCCCTAAATCATTGACTTTAAACGGATGAAAGAATCTGTGAATGGACCACGTCCTCTAGCATCGCCTACCCCGCAACAGGCCCCACAGAAAAATGTGCAGCAACCACCCCCAACCGTGCTGAAAAACCCCATTTCGTGCCAAGGAGTGATGAACACCCAACAATTGATCAACCCTACCCCACCACAAATGGGGTAATATCCAAACCCGGGTGCCACTCAACCCGGGAATTCAATTGATCACAGTGTCCTCCTCACTAATGAAGAAATTCTTTTGCAAACCCGCAACCATCAATATGGTATGCCTCCCGACTCTACCCCAACCACCTTAGAAACACTACCAACTACTACAAGACAACCATTGATGATTCCACATCCTAACGCGAAACCCATTCCTCGCATACCACGTATGCCTTTACGGCAGAATGTGCATAACCCTCATGCTAGGGATGCTCATAATTATAGTTTGGTTGATGACTTAGCCTAGTCTCCCATAGCCATGTCTGTGTTGGAGGTCCTCCAAACCTGTCCATCACAACGAAAATCCTTTCTTTCTGCCTTGGGGGCAGTCGACACAGCTGACACACAGCTGATCACATTTGATTTACATAACGAAGAACCACATCTTCCCGCCCAAGTAGCCTTCCAGATACCGGTTAAGATTTGGAACACCACAATTTATCACTGTTTCATCGATGAAGGTGCATCCACCTGCATCATGTCTAAACATGTATGGCAGAAAATTGGCTCCCCTGAGCTAATACCCTCTACCATCACCCTTCGAGCTTACGACAATCAACCAACATCTTCCACAGGGCTTTGTCAAAATGTTCCCATAGAATTTGGGGGAAAAACCATCCTCATTGACATTGAAGTTATCGATGCCCAGCTTGATTACAATATCTTGTTCGGACGCAACTACATGTATGCTATGAAGGCGGTCGTCTCTTCTGTGTTTCATACAATGATGTTCCCTCATAATGGGAATATTGTCACCATCGACCAACTTATACATTACGAGCCTAACCATTCTGCCAACATCGATAAAATCCTCCCCCTTGTTCATGTTAGCTTGAATGATTTTCCAGTTGCCAACATTGGCTCGGGATTATTCCAAGACCTATCCATGTTGGGCACTTATCAGGGAGCACCACCGTTCCTAAACCCATCTTTTTCAACACAAGTGTGTGTAGTTTCCTCTAAAGGAACATACATTGGAGACAAGAATCCTATCACTGAGTCCCCTCCCCATATCAAAGTTCCACCAGTTGAAGAAATACTACCTTAGGAGTTCCCTGAGAGCACCACTGCACCACTTATCACAGATCTCCCCCCCCCCTCCAGGGGAAAATACCGGTTTAGGAGACAGTCCTCTCGGCCATTACCCAAATTTCCTTTTTCTACCCCCCACCTAGAGTCGAAGCATTCCAGGTAGCCGCAACTCTTACTCTTCCGAACATGGTACTCGCCATCCCTGTATGGTTTCTACATCCACCCAGGATGGTTCATCAACCATCCCTCCCTCAATCAGAGGGAATCCTGATGCAGATCCTAGTACTAACTCCGACCACGCCACCCTCACCCACAATCACCAACACCACTGCTACGGCTGGGGGCAAACGGAAGAAGAAAGATCCCATCACTCCACTACCTCCTCGATTTCAACTCCCTCGTTCCTTATGTGAAAGAAAATGACACTCCACTCACATATGTCCTTATCTTCCTGAGCTACACAGTTTTATCCATCTTCCTCAAGCACCCCTTTTTCTAGCCACTCCACCAAGTATGTCCCACACTACTATGGAGTCATCAACCACATGCAAACAACATATACAAACCAATTTCTCCTGCACCATATGCGCAAAATATGGGCATTACACTCATTATTTCCCATATATCCCATACGCCCGCCACACATTAGCCGCAAAACACCACACATATTTGCTTGTGCTTCCTCCGACACTCCATACCAATGCTCCTGTGAATGTAATTCATTATACTTCTTCATCAATCCTTGAGCAAAGGGGAGGTACATGTCCTCCCACCAAACTATCGCCCGATCACCCACAGTGTCAGTGTAACTGGGATGGCATTATGGGCCCATCGTCCGTATATAAGCCCTTTTCCCCGTTTTTATTTTTTGGTACAGGAGCCCATAAGATTCATTTTTCAAACCATTTTCAGCCACTTACACAGTCATTTTCCTCAGGTGATCATTTTCACTTTTCCTCGACAGAGCATCTTTCCCTGACACACTCAGGTATGCCTGCTCATGTTCAAAATTATCAAATAACTGTTATATATTATTTATTTTCATATATTTTTAATGTCGGGTATCTGGTTTTCATGTGTGCAGGTACCTGATCATTACACCTCAGCAATATCCTTTCAGGTATATTATCGACACTGGCATGTAGTCATTCCCTTTGAATATCAAAATGCATCTCCCAGTCACACCCTCTGATCTTTGCCTCTAGGATGCCTATATCTGGCTTTGCAGTACTGTCACCTCCACTACATTTCGGTACTATCACCTGGTAGCACTCTCCCCACATGAGTTGTCCCATTCATAGTTCCCCTGGGCATTTTGACACTCATGCTATTTTCACCCTTCAGGGATGGGAGTCCCAATAGTCTTACATAATATCGAGAACCAACCACATACTCCTTCCCCTCATTTTGCTAACCTACCCAAATGGACTCCCCGATTACTTTATCATGGTTCTATTTTGACTGCACCTCCGTAGTATCATTAACCATCCATTTCATCCATCGCCAGTTTTCCCATCTGCAAATTGTCCTCCATACATTTCCCCAATACATAAACCCGCCTATGGGGCCCTAAACCTCCACTTGTTTTCCAAAGAAACTTGTGCCATAATCAAGCCAAGCGATCTTACACTGGGGCACCCATTTTTGTATCTTCACAATTATTCCAATTTACTTTTTATTATTTATTCTTTTGGTAATTGTACAAACCCTTTTTTCGTATTTTCATAGCTTTCTGTTGTTGCCTCTAGTGACCTTCCTTTTCCCGGCAAAGCAACCCTTGTCGCCCTTGGTTGGGGCATTTTCACTTCCTGACATCAATGAAATTATCCATAAACCCCAAGTATCCTATAGGCCATACACCTTTTGATCTCTGTGTTTATCCATTTTGTCATGCCTCTAGCACAATTTACCCTCATTTAGCTGTCCCCCTGACACTAGATTCAGTTTCACGGTTGCTTCCACTTTACATCGCTCCCTAACCAAAGGAAGTCTTGAGTCTCATTACTCCTAGAATTCGTCCATGTAACTCATCAGTTCCTGATTTGGTCCAAGTGGATTTCATGAAGCCCTCTACTTCTCGAAGTCGCGTCTCCCTTTCTATCGACATCAACACAGTTTCCAGCAGGGCGAAAATATCTTGACTCTCATTACCTTTACAATGAGGAGTCTCAGACAACATAGAGAGAACCATCATTGCTCTCTGATGTCGTTGACCCCCACCACATTCGACTTCAACACTTTCTCATGTTGCGGTGGGTCTTACTTTTCGACTAGTGTAGTTGTTTTTATATTTGCCGAAGACCTCTGAACATTGTTAGGCCATCCATGCCTATGAATATTCAATACTTCCTCTAAGTGTCTTCGCCTCTTTTCAGAGTTTATTCGCCATAAGAATTATCCTCTGCTATTATCAACACGCCCCTGAGGGCACTGCGGTCATCAACACCAACACACAACTTCAGTTACTGTATTACATATTTTTGAGTTACATGACACGAGCATGGGACATGCCCACCTTGTTTGTACACAATATATTTTTACACCTTCCCCTTCCCCTCCAACGGGTCTCTCTTGATACTCTCATTATCGCTCTTTCTTACAAATACACTCTCAGTAGAAGAAACATTGATGAATTTCGGCTATACGTATGCTCCTAACCTCATACATCAGGGGGCATCTGTTATCACTGAAATTTCGTCTGCAAATGGTTATATGAATCCAACATCTTCAAACAACTATTAGTTCACCCATGGAGAAAAAATGACCAAAAATGCATTTCCAAAAGTTCCAAAACTATACAACTAGTTATAAAATCAACATGCGCTAAGGATATATAGGAAGCGCGTGCACGTGCGCCAGTTGCAAATGCAGAAAAAACGCACATGCGCCCGATGCGGGACTGTGGACGCTAAAATCCGCACACACCTTAGAACGACGCATTTATGATTTTGGTTGGCTCTCCACCCACTTCTGGTTCAGCTTCCGAGTCGATTTGACACCCAAATCTCGGCTGAATCCGACTGGGGGACTGGTCAAAGACCTAAGGGTGCCCTAAAAAGCCCCTTGTTCACACTAAAAGCTGGTTGAATAATGCCTCAAAGTTATGCTATAAAAAGAGGCCATGGGTGCACTACATTTTCATGGAATTCATTTGTATTGTTATGCTGCCTATATTCTCTTGGAGGATCCTCTTTACTTGTCAAGAGCATACAAGCATCATTTCATTTGATCTATTCACATCACCTTTTGAGTGAATGAGCTTGATATTCTTTCACCATTTCTTTCAAGTTTGATAATTGTAAGAAGAGCTAAATCTTGGGAGTTCAAGAGCCCTCCCTTGGAGGAAGAGGGGACCTAAAGTCTCACTTTCTCTTTGGTGTTTTCTTTCCACTAATACAATCCTTTCCATTGGTGGTAGGAGTCTTGTTTATTTCTTGTTCTAATGTCGTTATGCACTCTAATTTAATTTCTTTTATCATTCTTAGTTTAATTCTTTGCTTATCTTTTATGCTTTATATTTCTAACTCTTTCCTCTACTGTTGTATTGCCTAGCTGACCCAACTGGGCTTGTAAGCACCCTTATTTTGATCATTTAGGTGACAAAAGAGGTGCAACATGTGTGCTCTTGCTTGTGTCGGGCAGGATGTAGACACCTCCTTGTTCCTCAAAAAAGTCGTCAGCCTTGAGACCTTAAATGGTCAAAATCAATGGGAACCTGGGATTGAGCGTTTCTTATGTGTCTTGGAGGTCCTAACCTTGCAGGGTAGGATGGGTGGGTAGTCGTTTTTATTTTCGTCTGATTGATTGTCGTATGTTGCTTCCAGCTGCATGATATGCTAGTATGTTAGGTCATTATGTTTGTATGTTGTGTGTAATATGTGTGTTATGTTCGTCACCATGTTGTGATGTTTGAGTGTATTGTCGTTATTAATTTCTTACAAAAAAAAAAGAATTTTGTACTTGTTATGCGAGGCTTGTTGTCCTAACAACGAGGTTTGTTACATATGGTATCAGATCCAGTATGACTCGTGACCTGGGATCACTACGAATTCCATTGATTAAATACTTGATTATAAAATGTCGCTAATTAAAATTGATTTGTATTCGTGTAGGTAATCATGGTTAGAGGATGCCGTAGAGGCAGACAATGGGGTTCTAGAGGAGGAGGCGTGATTCCCTCAGTAGCATCCATGCCCGAGGGGTCTAACCCCCGGGGAGACAAACAGGTAATCGGCCAGGAACAAATAGCTGTGGAAGATGTGGTTGAGATGATGAGGTCCTTTCAACGGATGTCTGAGGCACTGATTAGCCGTTTGGATAGATATGAGGCCAGGGTGTTGGCACATCCTAAGGGTCCATTGTGCATCCCGGTCGATACTGGTAGCATTCACCACGAACTCAATAAGGTTAACTTTCTCGAGTTCTTTGGTTCCCTGGACGATGCAGTCGTTGAGGCATGGTTGGGGAATATGGCGATGTGCTTTGCACTTCACGACTATACCTCCAACATGAAGGTCTGCATGGTGGTATTTCAACTAAAGGGGAACACTCTTCTATGGTGGAAGACGCTCCTGCTGCAATTGAACATGGCCATCGAAGACGTGTCATGGGAGTTGTTCGAAGAATGGTTTCGAGAGAGGTATCTGTCTAAGGAATTCATTGAGCGTCAGCTAAACAAGTTCAACGCTTTGCGATAGGGAGGTCGTATGGTGCCTGAGTACAAGGCCCATTTTATGGAATTGCTTCAGTATGCTCCCCACTTGAATACCGAGAAACTTAAGGTCAACAAGTTCGTGTTCAGCCTTAATGTCGTCATTCGTGCAAAAGTGAGGATTTTGATGTTTCAAACCTTGCATGATGTTGTCCATAAGGCCCTCATAGCAGAGGAGGATCTCTTCAGTGGGGGTCAAAGCAGGACTCTGGCAAGACCAACAGGACTGACAACTTCTAGTGCACAATAACACTAGACACCAGCTAGGAATCCGCTAGGATATCGAGTCACTTTGAGAGGATCCACCTTCACTACAACTTGGCGAATAACACCTCAGCAACAGATGCCTTACAGAGGACCACAACACAAACAACATCGTCGACCGCAAAAACAATAGTTTATGCCTATTCAGCAAAACCAACCAGGGTTCTGGGCCGGTGGGTCGTCATCTTCTACTTCAGGTACCAGGAGTACTGGACTAAAGACAGGGTGTTAGACATGTGGAGAGCCACATTACCAATGTCCCTTCCCAGTGGAGAGGACCATAACATATGGATCATCCGGACCCACTACCGTGGGAGATTTGGGCAAGGACCATCAGATTCATGCAGTGGTGAATAACCACTAGGAAGAGCACCAGTCTACCATTCTCGAGACATCAGGTACTGTTGTTAACCATACCCTCAGTATTTTGATAGATCCAGGTGCTACAAAGAGTTTTATTTCTAGTGCAACGCTAAAAATAATTAAAGTAAAGGAAGTCAAACAAGACGAGTTTAGCTTTGTAGAAATGGCTTCTAGAGTCAAACATAAGGTTGGAGGGAAGGTTACGGGCTGTAGCCTTAACCTGGGAGAGTTTGTCACTAGGGCCAACCTGTACATCACGATCTTAGGGTCTTATGACATCGTGATTGGTATGGATTGGTTGGAATCGCATGAGGCGATACTCAACTGTAAGATGAAAAGGTTGAGCTTGGTCGATGATGAGGTCCAAAGATGTGTGATTGTAGGTAAAAGCCAGGGAGTTTGCCTAAGGTTCATCTCTTCCCTATAGCTACAAAAGAGCATGTGCAAGGGATGCCAGCTATATGTGATCCTTGCATTAAACGAAAAAGGCGTGGCATAAGGATTGGAAAACCTTTCGGTAGTATGAGAGTTTTCGGATTTCTTCCCAGAGGCGTTATGAGGGTTGCCACCTAAGAGGTAATTGAAATTTACCATCGACCTAAAATCGGGAACTGAACCGATAGAAAGAATGTCTTATCGGATGTCGACCCCGGAGTTACAGGAGTTGAAAATGCTACTAAAGGAGATGCTAGACCTAGGACTTATACGTCCAAGTGTGTCACTGTGAGGTGCGACTGTTATTTTCATATGGAATAAGGATGGGTCGTGGAGACTCTGCATTGAATACCATCAATTGAACAAGGAAATGATCAAGAATTAGTATCCGTTGCCAAGGATTGATGATCTATTTGATCAGATGAAAGGCGTGATGGTGTTTTCAAAGATCGACTTGAGATCGGGGTATCACCATATACAGATCAAGGAGGACGACATCCTTAAGACCGCCTTTAAGAGGAGTTTTGGATATTACAAGTTTACCATTTTACCGTTTGGACTGACAAATGCCCCAGGGGTATTTATGAGTTTGATTAACGAGGTGTTTCGTGAATACTTGAACAAGTTCATCCAAGTATTCATTGACGATATTTTGATATATTCTCGAACTATGGAGGAGCATGACGAACACTTGCGTCTGGTACTACAATGTCTATGATAAAACCAATTGTTTGGGAAGCTGTCGAAATGATCATTTTATCAATTGAAGATTCATTATTTAGGGCATGTCATCTCCGACAAAGGTATTGTTGTGGATCCATCAAAGGTCGAGGCTATTATGGAATGTCCTACACCGACGAATTTCCGAGAAGTGCATAGCTTCATGGGTTTAGCGGGATACTATCGATGATTCGTTGAGGGTTTTTTGAATATAGCAAATCCAATTAAAGAATTGTAGAAAAAGAACAAGGAGTTTGTTTGGACTGAGAAATGCGTGGAATCATTTCGGAGGCTCAAGGAGCTGTTGGCGACAACATGGATACTAAAGGTCCCTACATGGATGAGGATTTCTTGGTATGCACTGACGCATCCAAGGAAGGCTTAGGCAGAGTCTCTATGCAAGACAGTAGAGTGATCGCTTCCATCTCGAGAAAGTTGAGAAGGAATGAGGAGAACTATGTGACGCACGATTTGGAGTTGTTAGCCATTATGTATGTCTTGAGAGTATGGAGACACTACCTTATTGGACGAAAATTNTGACCCACCAGTCGAATAATGCCAAAAAGAAAGGCAAAAACCAGAACAATAATAATCCAGGGCACGAAGGGAATCATCCCCAACAAAACCAACCTGTTGGGGGCAACCAAAACCTAGGGAACTAGAACCCTCAAGGGGGCAATAATAACAAACACTAAGGAAAAAATAACAACAACCTTCGGACCAAATTCCCTTGTGCCCTTTGCGGTGAGTTTGGTCACTATACTCACCATTGCCCCTAAATCATTGACTTTAAACGGATGAAAGAATCTGTGAATGGACCACGTCCTCTAGCATCGCCTACCCCGCAACAGGCCCCACAGAAAAATGTGCAGCAACCACCCCCAACCGTGCTGAAAAACCCCATTTCGTGCCAAGGAGTGATGAACACCCAACAATTGATCAACCCTACCCCACCACAAATGGGGTAATATCCAAACCCGGGTGCCACTCAACCCGGGAATTCAATTGATCACAGTGTCCTCCTCACTAATGAAGAAATTCTTTTGCAAACCCGCAACCATCAATATGGTATGCCTCCCGACTCTACCCCAACCACCTTAGAAACACTACCAACTACTACAAGACAACCATTGATGATTCCACATCCTAACGCGAAACCCATTCCTCGCATACCACGTATGCCTTTACGGCAGAATGTGCATAACCCTCATGCTAGGGATGCTCATAATTATAGTTTGGTTGATGACTTAGCCTAGTCTCCCATAGCCATGTCTGTGTTGGAGGTCCTCCAAACCTGTCCATCACAACGAAAATCCTTTCTTTCTGCCTTGGGGGCAGTCGACACAGCTGACACACAGCTGATCACATTTGATTTACATAACGAAGAACCACATCTTCCCGCCCAAGTAGCCTTCCAGATACCGGTTAAGATTTGGAACACCACAATTTATCACTGTTTCATCGATGAAGGTGCATCCACCTGCATCATGTCTAAACATGTATGGCAGAAAATTGGCTCCCCTGAGCTAATACCCTCTACCATCACCCTTCGAGCTTACGACAATCAACCAACATCTTCCACAGGGCTTTGTCAAAATGTTCCCATAGAATTTGGGGGAAAAACCATCCTCATTGACATTGAAGTTATCGATGCCCAGCTTGATTACAATATCTTGTTCGGACGCAACTACATGTATGCTATGAAGGCGGTCGTCTCTTCTGTGTTTCATACAATGATGTTCCCTCATAATGGGAATATTGTCACCATCGACCAACTTATACATTACGAGCCTAACCATTCTGCCAACATCGATAAAATCCTCCCCCTTGTTCATGTTAGCTTGAATGATTTTCCAGTTGCCAACATTGGCTCGGGATTATTCCAAGACCTATCCATGTTGGGCACTTATCAGGGAGCACCACCGTTCCTAAACCCATCTTTTTCAACACAAGTGTGTGTAGTTTCCTCTAAAGGAACATACATTGGAGACAAGAATCCTATCACTGAGTCCCCTCCCCATATCAAAGTTCCACCAGTTGAAGAAATACTACCTTAGGAGTTCCCTGAGAGCACCACTGCACCACTTATCACAGATCTCCCCCCCCCCTCCAGGGGAAAATACCGGTTTAGGAGACAGTCCTCTCGGCCATTACCCAAATTTCCTTTTTCTACCCCCCACCTAGAGTCGAAGCATTCCAGGTAGCCGCAACTCTTACTCTTCCGAACATGGTACTCGCCATCCCTGTATGGTTTCTACATCCACCCAGGATGGTTCATCAACCATCCCTCCCTCAATCAGAGGGAATCCTGATGCAGATCCTAGTACTAACTCCGACCACGCCACCCTCACCCACAATCACCAACACCACTGCTACGGCTGGGGGCAAACGGAAGAAGAAAGATCCCATCACTCCACTACCTCCTCGATTTCAACTCCCTCGTTCCTTATGTGAAAGAAAATGACACTCCACTCACATATGTCCTTATCTTCCTGAGCTACACAGTTTTATCCATCTTCCTCAAGCACCCCTTTTTCTAGCCACTCCACCAAGTATGTCCCACACTACTATGGAGTCATCAACCACATGCAAACAACATATACAAACCAATTTCTCCTGCACCATATGCGCAAAATATGGGCATTACACTCATTATTTCCCATATATCCCATACGCCCGCCACACATTAGCCGCAAAACACCACACATATTTGCTTGTGCTTCCTCCGACACTCCATACCAATGCTCCTGTGAATGTAATTCATTATACTTCTTCATCAATCCTTGAGCAAAGGGGAGGTACATGTCCTCCCACCAAACTATCGCCCGATCACCCACAGTGTCAGTGTAACTGGGATGGCATTATGGGCCCATCGTCCGTATATAAGCCCTTTTCCCCGTTTTTATTTTTTGGTACAGGAGCCCATAAGATTCATTTTTCAAACCATTTTCAGCCACTTACACAGTCATTTTCCTCAGGTGATCATTTTCACTTTTCCTCGACAGAGCATCTTTCCCTGACACACTCAGGTATGCCTGCTCATGTTCAAAATTATCAAATAACTGTTATATATTATTTATTTTCATATATTTTTAATGTCGGGTATCTGGTTTTCATGTGTGCAGGTACCTGATCATTACACCTCAGCAATATCCTTTCAGGTATATTATCGACACTGGCATGTAGTCATTCCCTTTGAATATCAAAATGCATCTCCCAGTCACACCCTCTGATCTTTGCCTCTAGGATGCCTATATCTGGCTTTGCAGTACTGTCACCTCCACTACATTTCGGTACTATCACCTGGTAGCACTCTCCCCACATGAGTTGTCCCATTCATAGTTCCCCTGGGCATTTTGACACTCATGCTATTTTCACCCTTCAGGGATGGGAGTCCCAATAGTCTTACATAATATCGAGAACCAACCACATACTCCTTCCCCTCATTTTGCTAACCTACCCAAATGGACTCCCCGATTACTTTATCATGGTTCTATTTTGACTGCACCTCCGTAGTATCATTAACCATCCATTTCATCCATCGCCAGTTTTCCCATCTGCAAATTGTCCTCCATACATTTCCCCAATACATAAACCCGCCTATGGGGCCCTAAACCTCCACTTGTTTTCCAAAGAAACTTGTGCCATAATCAAGCCAAGCGATCTTACACTGGGGCACCCATTTTTGTATCTTCACAATTATTCCAATTTACTTTTTATTATTTATTCTTTTGGTAATTGTACAAACCCTTTTTTCGTATTTTCATAGCTTTCTGTTGTTGCCTCTAGTGACCTTCCTTTTCCCGGCAAAGCAACCCTTGTCGCCCTTGGTTGGGGCATTTTCACTTCCTGACATCAATGAAATTATCCATAAACCCCAAGTATCCTATAGGCCATACACCTTTTGATCTCTGTGTTTATCCATTTTGTCATGCCTCTAGCACAATTTACCCTCATTTAGCTGTCCCCCTGACACTAGATTCAGTTTCACGGTTGCTTCCACTTTACATCGCTCCCTAACCAAAGGAAGTCTTGAGTCTCATTACTCCTAGAATTCGTCCATGTAACTCATCAGTTCCTGATTTGGTCCAAGTGGATTTCATGAAGCCCTCTACTTCTCGAAGTCGCGTCTCCCTTTCTATCGACATCAACACAGTTTCCAGCAGGGCGAAAATATCTTGACTCTCATTACCTTTACAATGAGGAGTCTCAGACAACATAGAGAGAACCATCATTGCTCTCTGATGTCGTTGACCCCCACCACATTCGACTTCAACACTTTCTCATGTTGCGGTGGGTCTTACTTTTCGACTAGTGTAGTTGTTTTTATATTTGCCGAAGACCTCTGAACATTGTTAGGCCATCCATGCCTATGAATATTCAATACTTCCTCTAAGTGTCTTCGCCTCTTTTCAGAGTTTATTCGCCATAAGAATTATCCTCTGCTATTATCAACACGCCCCTGAGGGCACTGCGGTCATCAACACCAACACACAACTTCAGTTACTGTATTACATATTTTTGAGTTACATGACACGAGCATGGGACATGCCCACCTTGTTTGTACACAATATATTTTTACACCTTCCCCTTCCCCTCCAACGGGTCTCTCTTGATACTCTCATTATCGCTCTTTCTTACAAATACACTCTCAGTAGAAGAAACATTGATGAATTTCGGCTATACGTATGCTCCTAACCTCATACATCAGGGGGCATCTGTTATCACTGAAATTTCGTCTGCAAATGGTTATATGAATCCAACATCTTCAAACAACTATTAGTTCACCCATGGAGAAAAAATGACCAAAAATGCATTTCCAAAAGTTCCAAAACTATACAACTAGTTATAAAATCAACATGCGCTAAGGATATATAGGAAGCGCGTGCACGTGCGCCAGTTGCAAATGCAGAAAAAACGCACATGCGCCCGATGCGGGACTGTGGACGCTAAAATCCGCACACACCTTAGAACGACGCATTTATGATTTTGGTTGGCTCTCCACCCACTTCTGGTTCAGCTTCCGAGTCGATTTGACACCCAAATCTCGGCTGAATCCGACTGGGGGACTGGTCAAAGACCTAAGGGTGCCCTAAAAAGCCCCTTGTTCACACTAAAAGCTGGTTGAATAATGCCTCAAAGTTATGCTATAAAAAGAGGCCATGGGTGCACTACATTTTCATGGAATTCATTTGTATTGTTATGCTGCCTATATTCTCTTGGAGGATCCTCTTTACTTGTCAAGAGCATACAAGCATCATTTCATTTGATCTATTCACATCACCTTTTGAGTGAATGAGCTTGATATTCTTTCACCATTTCTTTCAAGTTTGATAATTGTAAGAAGAGCTAAATCTTGGGAGTTCAAGAGCCCTCCCTTGGAGGAAGAGGGGACCTAAAGTCTCACTTTCTCTTTGGTGTTTTCTTTCCACTAATACAATCCTTTCCATTGGTGGTAGGAGTCTTGTTTATTTCTTGTTCTAATGTCGTTATGCACTCTAATTTAATTTCTTTTATCATTCTTAGTTTAATTCTTTGCTTATCTTTTATGCTTTATATTTCTAACTCTTTCCTCTACTGTTGTATTGCCTAGCTGACCCAACTGGGCTTGTAAGCACCCTTATTTTGATCATTTAGGTGACAAAAGAGGTGCAACATGTGTGCTCTTGCTTGTGTCGGGCAGGATGTAGACACCTCCTTGTTCCTCAAAAAAGTCGTCAGCCTTGAGACCTTAAATGGTCAAAATCAATGGGAACCTGGGATTGAGCGTTTCTTATGTGTCTTGGAGGTCCTAACCTTGCAGGGTAGGATGGGTGGGTAGTCGTTTTTATTTTCGTCTGATTGATTGTCGTATGTTGCTTCCAGCTGCATGATATGCTAGTATGTTAGGTCATTATGTTTGTATGTTGTGTGTAATATGTGTGTTATGTTCGTCACCATGTTGTGATGTTTGAGTGTATTGTCGTTATTAATTTCTTACAAAAAAAAAAGAATTTTGTACTTGTTATGCGAGGCTTGTTGTCCTAACAACGAGGTTTGTTACATATGGTATCAGATCCAGTATGACTCGTGACCTGGGATCACTACGAATTCCATTGATTAAATACTTGATTATAAAATGTCGCTAATTAAAATTGATTTGTATTCGTGTAGGTAATCATGGTTAGAGGATGCCGTAGAGGCAGACAATGGGGTTCTAGAGGAGGAGGCGTGATTCCCTCAGTAGCATCCATGCCCGAGGGGTCTAACCCCCGGGGAGACAAACAGGTAATCGGCCAGGAACAAATAGCTGTGGAAGATGTGGTTGAGATGATGAGGTCCTTTCAACGGATGTCTGAGGCACTGATTAGCCGTTTGGATAGATATGAGGCCAGGGTGTTGGCACATCCTAAGGGTCCATTGTGCATCCCGGTCGATACTGGTAGCATTCACCACGAACTCAATAAGGTTAACTTTCTCGAGTTCTTTGGTTCCCTGGACGATGCAGTCGTTGAGGCATGGTTGGGGAATATGGCGATGTGCTTTGCACTTCACGACTATACCTCCAACATGAAGGTCTGCATGGTGGTATTTCAACTAAAGGGGAACACTCTTCTATGGTGGAAGACGCTCCTGCTGCAATTGAACATGGCCATCGAAGACGTGTCATGGGAGTTGTTCGAAGAATGGTTTCGAGAGAGGTATCTGTCTAAGGAATTCATTGAGCGTCAGCTAAACAAGTTCAACGCTTTGCGATAGGGAGGTCGTATGGTGCCTGAGTACAAGGCCCATTTTATGGAATTGCTTCAGTATGCTCCCCACTTGAATACCGAGAAACTTAAGGTCAACAAGTTCGTGTTCAGCCTTAATGTCGTCATTCGTGCAAAAGTGAGGATTTTGATGTTTCAAACCTTGCATGATGTTGTCCATAAGGCCCTCATAGCAGAGGAGGATCTCTTCAGTGGGGGTCAAAGCAGGACTCTGGCAAGACCAACAGGACTGACAACTTCTAGTGCACAATAACACTAGACACCAGCTAGGAATCCGCTAGGATATCGAGTCACTTTGAGAGGATCCACCTTCACTACAACTTGGCGAATAACACCTCAGCAACAGATGCCTTACAGAGGACCACAACACAAACAACATCGTCGACCGCAAAAACAATAGTTTATGCCTATTCAGCAAAACCAACCAGGGTTCTGGGCCGGTGGGTCGTCATCTTCTACTTCAGGTACCAGGAGTACTGGACTAAAGACAGGGTGTTAGACATGTGGAGAGCCACATTACCAATGTCCCTTCCCAGTGGAGAGGACATAACATATGGATCATCTGGACCCACTACCGTGGGAGATTTGGGCAAGGCCCATCAGATTCATGCAGCGGTGAATAACCACTAGGAAGAGCACCAGTCTACCATTCTCGAGACATCAGGTACTGTTGTTAACCATACCCTCAGTATTTTGATAGATCCAGGTGCTACAAAGAGTTTTATTTCTGGTGCAACGCTAAAAATAATTAAAGTAAAGGAAGTCAAACAAGATGAGTTTAGCTTTGTAGAAATGGCTTCTAGAGCCAAACATAAGGTTGGAGGGAAGGTTACGGGCTGTAGCCTTAACCTGGGAGAGTTTGTCACTAGGTCCAACCTGTACATCACGATCTTAGGGTCTTATGACATCGTGATTGGTATGGACTGGTTGGAATCGCATGAGGCGATACTCAACTGTAAGATGAAAAGGTTGAGCTTGGTCGATGATGAGGTCCAAATATGTGTGATTGTAGGTAAAAGCCAGGGAGTTTGCCTAAGGTTCATCTCTTCCCTATAGCTACAAAAGAGCATGTGCAAGGGATGCCAACTATATGTGATCCTTGCATTAAACGAAAAAGGTGTGGCATAAGGATTGGAAAACCTTTCGGTAGTATGAGAGTTTTCGGATTTCTTCCCAGAGGCGTTATGAGGGTTTCCACCTAAGAGGTAATTGAAATTTACCATCGACCTAAAACCGGGAACTGAACCGATAGAAAGAATGTCTTATCGGATGTCGACCCCGGAGTTACAGGAGTTGAAAATGATACTAAAGGAGATGCTGGACCTAGGAATTATACGTCCAAGTGTGTCACTGTGAGGTGCGACTGTTATTTTCATATGGAATAAGGATGGGTCGTGGAGACTCTGCATTGAATACCATCAATTGAACAAGGAAACGATCAAGAATTAGTATCCGTTGCCAAGGATTGATGATATATTTGATCAGATGAAAGGCGTGATGGTGTTTTTGAAGATCGACTTGAGATCGGGGTATCACCATATACAGATCAAGGAGGACGACATCCTTAAGACCGCCTTTAAGAGGAGTTTTGGATATTACAAGTTTACCATTTTACCGTTTGGACTGACAAATGCCCCAGGGGTATTTATGAGTTTGATTAACGAGGTGTTTCGTGAATACTTGAACAAGTTCATCCAAGTATTCATTGACGATATTTTGATATATTCTCGAACTATGGAGGAGCATGACGAACACTTGCGTCTGGTACTACAATGTCTATGATAAAACCAATTGTTTGGGAAGCTGTCGAAATGATCATTTTATCAATTGAAGATTCATTATTTAGGGCATGTCATCTCCGACAAAGGTATTGTTGTGGATCCATCAAAGGTCGAGGCTATTATGGAATGTCCTACACCGACGAATTTCCGAGAAGTGCATAGCTTCATGGGTTTAGCGGGATACTATCGATGATTCGTTGAGGGTTTTTTGAATATAGCAAATCCAATTAAAGAATTGTAGAAAAAGAACAAGGAGTTTGTTTGGACTGAGAAATGCGTGGAATCATTTCGGAGGCTCAAGGAGCTGTTGGCGACAACATGGATACTAAAGGTCCCTACATGGATGAGGATTTCTTGGTATGCACTGACGCATCCAAGGAAGGCTTAGGCAGAGTCTCTATGCAAGACAGTAGAGTGATCGCTTCCATCTCGAGAAAGTTGAGAAGGAATGAGGAGAACTATGTGACGCACGATTTGGAGTTGTTAGCCATTATGTATGTCTTGAGAGTATGGAGACACTACCTTATTGGACGAAAATT
>JZKD02S2261650.1:0-11218 GCA_000966675.3 Picea glauca
GACTTTATCGTTCCAAATGGAGATGTCCCATAGAGAGACCAGGCCTGCATTCTTCATCCAAATGCGTAGGTTGTGAAGCTCATGGACATCCGCTAGGGGGGCCTCATTCATTATACGATCCTCCCACAGATCGATGGATTTACCATTCCCCGGGACCCAGAAAAGATTGTCTTGTATAAGAGTTTGGGCTTGCATACAAAGTTTATGAATTTGCGAACCATTAGCAGCTTGACCAGGTCTGTCTAGGCTGCGTTTTCTTGGGCCCAAGAAATATTTCTTCCAGAGGGCACGCTGGGCCCAGCCGGCCTTAGGGGCAACCTGCCTCCAAAGAATTTTGGCACCCAGTGCTAAATTTTGAATTCTCATATCTTTGAAATTCAGGCCTCCCTCTAAAAATGGCTTGGTATCTTTATCCCAATTGACAAGGGGCAATCTATTTCTGTTATGTTTTCCACCTTTCCAGAAAAATCATCTTACAATGCCTTCCATTTTTCTGAGAATTCCCAGAGGAGCAAGCATAAGGGAAGCTTGATAGATTGGGAGGATGTTCAAAACTGATTTAATGAGCACCGTCTTCCCTGCAAGATTCAACCAAGAGAAGCCCCAGGCCTGCAATTTAGTTTTAAATTTTTTTAGAAGGGGGATCCAGTCCTTACCTGAAAGTTTCTTCTGAAGAATCGACAGCCCAAGATACTTAAAAGATGTCCAGTGCATGGATTCGACAAAGCCCCAACATCTGGCTATGGCATTAATTTCATTTTGAGTCACATTCCAGCCATAAAAGTGGCACTTCTCAGCATTCAATTTACTGCCCGAGGCCTCGCAGAACTCATCCACCACTAATTTAAATTGAGAGGTAGTGTTAACAGTAGCTTCACCAATGAGAAGGGAATCATCTGTGAATAAAACATGGTTAATTTCTTTTACTCCTCTCGCAATTTGAAGGCCTAAAATGTCCTGGTCAATTCTTCTTTTTTCCATGATAAAGTTTAAGGCAGAGGCTTGGAGGACATAGAGCATGGGTGAGAGCGGGCATCCTTGCCTGAGCCCTCGCGATGCTTTGAAGAAATCTGCAGCTCTCCCATTCACCAACAGAGCAATCCAAGGCTCGAAAATGCATGCTTTGATCCAATTTATGAAGCTAGTTCCAAAGCCAAACTTGTACAAAACTTTGAACAGAAAAGAGTGCCTAACCCTGTCGAATGCATTTGCGAAGTCAAGCTTGGTTATCATACCTTTTTCTTTTCTCTTCAGACTTGAATGAAGCACCTCTTGGACTAGGATTATATTATCCATGATTTGCCTTCCTTGAACAAATCCCCCTTGGTTCTTCGGAATGAGATCTGAAAGAAGCCCTTTCAATCTGCTGGCAATCACCTTTGAGATGATCTTGTATCCAATGTTGCAAAGGGAAATGGGGTGAAACGTATTGAAGGAGTTTGCACCCTTTTCTTTCGGAATGAGGGCTAGGAAGGTAGAGTTCGTGCTGCCCCCAATTTTTTTACAGTCTTGGGATTTTAAAACCATTTTGTGTAGATCTTTTTTCACAATCTGCCAACAGGTTTGAATGAAATTTGTTGTAAACCCATAAGGGCCTGGTGCTTTATCAGGACTCATGGAAAACAGGGCAGTCTTTATTTCTTTCCTAGTGACCTTAGTCTCGAGCTTCTGATTCATTCTAGCTGTGATTTTAGTAGGTATTTCATTTAGGAGATTATCACTACTTCCCTGCACCTCTTCTTCATTAAAGAGATTTTTAAAGTGAAAGTAGGCAGCCTTTTTAATGCTTGAAAAGTCCACATAAGTTTGTGTGTCATCCTTAATCTCTGAAATGGAATTGTAACCTCTTATTGCTTGGGCTTGCTTGTGGAAGAAAGAAGTGTTTCTGTCTCCCGATTTCAACCAAAGACTTCTGGATTTTTGCCTCCAGTATTCCTCCTCCTGTCTGCAGGCATTCTTAAAATTTTGTTGTAACTCTTCCTCTCTTTTTAGAGTATCGCTCGAAATTTCAGCCTCTTCCATGTAGTCTTGATGAGACTCAAGAGCTTCTTGGGTTTGCTTTCTTTCCTCCGCATGACTAGGAATGATTTTAGCCCAGCTTTTCAAAGATGACTTGACTCTTCTAAGCTTCTCCTCCCAAACGAAGAATGGGGACCCCATGACCGGCGTCTTCCATATTTCTTCGACTTTCTTTTAAAAGTCCTTTTGGTTTATCCAAAGAAGATTAAATCAAAAGGGGATAGGACCTAAATTCCTTTGGGCTGAGAGAGTCAGCTTTATAGGCTTATGATCCGAAGTGCTATTAGAAAGAATATTCATTTTCGTGTCAAGACCAAGAAGTAGATAAGAACTTTGAATAAAAAATCTATCTAATCTGGCAACGATATGCCCAGGACCCACCCGTTTATTTGACTAGGTGTACTTACCTCGGCAAGGCTTGATATCAATGAGATCCCAGTCGTGGATAAGGTCCTCCACCCACTCTCGAGCTAGATCTCTTACAATGCTGCCCCCTCACTTTTCGCTTTGGCTGAGGGAGATGTTTAGGTCCCCTGCAATTATAATATTTTCCAGGACCTCCTCGTCCGCTAAGGATCTCAGAGAGTCCCAACAAGATTTCTTTTCCCCTGCATTTACTGGAACATATACATTGAAAAGATTGAAAACCTCCTTCGAGTCTAGATGTTGAAATTTTGTGAACAACCAGTGAACATTTTTTTTCTCAGCTACCATATTGAATTTAGAATCGTTCCAAAGAGTGCCTCGACCTCCGGATGCCCCTCTAGCTGAGACAACCTTTGTCTTGCCTTTGCTCCAGTAACTTTTGCTATTTTGATGGAAGAAATTTTCCTCCAATTTTGTCTCCTGGACAAGCATTATGTCTGGGTTTTCTGTCATGATTAGGGTCTTCATGGATTCTTCTTTCATCTTACTTCCCAAACCTCTACAATTCCAGGAGATCACTTTCATTATTTAGTTTTATGAGAGTGAGGGCCTCCCTTGGAGCCCCGTCCTTGGTTTCTTGCCATCTTAGGGGTTTTAGCCAAATTTTTTTCCAAAGTTGGTTGAATTCCTTGCACTTTGTCTTTATATGTTTCTTTTTCTCTCTTGTCCCTGGATGATGGCCTTCCTCTTGCTGATCTCCGGACCATGGTAAGAGGATCTCCTATCTCTCCTTCCTCCTTGGATTCTTCCGAGCCTTGACTTTCCACATCGCTAGTTGTGCGCTTGTCTTTGGCACTTTTGGGTTTTCTTTCCCCATGCCTTGAGTCCTTTATCACTGCATCCTCAATGGGCTCATTGAATTCCATTCTTGTAGTCTCCGTCTGCTCATTCTGAGGTAGATCCCTTTCAGGGAGATCTTGAGAAACCAGGTCAAGGGTTTCAAACATATTTCCTGAATCTTTTGGGTGGAGGATTTTTTGGGACATGCTATTGCCTTTGGACTGATATCCTTTGCTCTTTTCCTGTCCTGCCATATTTGAGACCTTGGGGTTAGTTTTGGATCTCTTGACCTGTTTCCATCCTTCCTCTTTGCCCTTATCTTCCTCATTTGTTTTTGGACAATTTTTGGCAAAGTGATCGTATTCGTGGCACCCCCGACACTTGAACGGGAGTTGTTCATAATCCAGTTTCTGAATATGAGACCAGCTTCCGACATTAATTTTGATAGCTTTCGGAAGTCCTACTTCAAGGTATACCTCCACACAGATTCAGGCACAGTCATATTGGTCTTTTTTATTTCCCATGTCAATGAACTTGCCTAGCACATCTCCTATGTGTTTCAATGAGTCCCAATTCCAGCAATGTATTGGGAGGTTAGGCAGTCTGACCCAAACTGGAATTGCCGAAGGAACGTCCTCTTTTGAGTTGAAGTCCGGGGCCCACTTATTTAGGTACAGTCCTTGAGGTCCCATGAAGTATGGGCCATTCCTGAAGATCAACTCCTTATCCTCTTTGGAGGAGAATTCAAAGAGGAAATAACCTCTGCCTAGGAAGTGAGAGGTGACATTCTGTTTGATCAACGACTTCCAATTTTTTATCACCCAGATTTCAATGGCTTTAGGGGACGAACATAGGCCAATGAACTGCCCCACAAGCGCGCGTTCATACATTGATAAGGCTACCTATATAGGGATATCCGGTGGGAGAGATATCTCCGACATTTCTTCCACTCTTTTGACAAATTTTGAGCAATCAACCTTCTTCTTCTTGGGCAAAGATTTAATCAGCGAAATGAAAGCGGCATCGTTTGGAAGGGGCGGAGGAGGATGGGGAGGAGAGGAAGCCCTAGGCAAGCCCTTCTCCTCCATGGCTGCGACAATCCTAGCAGTGGAGTTGCAGATCTATGGCGCGCGCGTGGGTTAACACTAGCACATCCCAATGCTTGTTATTCTTTCTCCTTAGAAATTTGTGTTGTTACTCCACTTGTTGTTACTCTCTATTACTCTGCTGCAACTTGCTATAACTTTGCTGCAACACTTTTTGTAACTTTGTTGCAACTCACTAAAACTCTTCTGTAACTCTGCTGCTCCTAAATTTCTCTATTGTAACTCTGCTAAAACTCTGCTGAAACTCTGTCGCTCCTAAGTTTCTCTGCTGAAACTCTGCTAAAACTCTTCTGAAACTCTGCTACTCTTAAGTTTCTCTGCTGAAACTCTACTATACCTCTGCTAAAACTCTACTAAAGCTTTGCAGATCCTTCAAATAGATCTGATCAAACTTATCACTGCAAGTTACAACAAAAAGAGGGAAAACAGTGGAAACTTACATAATTTAGAAGCTCTATCACAGAAGATTCTCGCTGACTTGGACAAAAACGTCGTAGATGCTTTCAAAATCTCGCAGAACCTGGTATGCTCCCTCCATAGGTGTAAACCCTATGGGGTTTCCCCCATTTCTTTCTCCATATCCGTTCCGCGTCTTTGGACAAAGGATTTTCTTATGACTATAATTCTATTGCCTTATAAAAGAATCCTAAAGGTATTTTGAATTCATTAAGTGTTGCACAAGAATTTGACTGGCTTATGGGACCTTATGGTTAGCTGTGGAATTTTGTCGTCTGTTGAAAGGAAATTTTATAAGATCCTGCTTTGGATTGTAATAAACAATCCATGGGATAATATGAATTATTAATGTTTGTTGGAATTCAGTCTCTATTCGTACTAAGATTGCATTTGTACTCTAGTGGTTCTTTAGAGCTGGATGTAGGATTCTTTTACTCAATTACCCTCAATTGATACTTGAAGGATTGATTGAGTAATTAGATTCTCTTGCGACATTAAAGTAATGTTGATGTATGATTGATTGAGTAATTAGATTATGTTGCACCATTAAAATAATGTTGAACTATGCTTGATTGAGTGATTAGACTCTCTTGCGCCATTAAAATAATGTTGATATATGATTGATTGGATAATTATATCTCTCTTGTGCCATGAAGATAATGTTGATATATGATTGATTTAGTAATGAGTTTACTCTTGCACCATGAAATAATGTTGATGTATGAATAATAATCTAGTTTGGAGTTATGAGTTGTGATTAATTAAGGGACTTAGATACTTCCTTTTTCCTAAGAACAGTCGTCAGCTCCGAGACCTTAAATGGTCAAAATCAATCAGATGAATCCTGGACTTGAGCGTTGCTTATGTGTCTTGGAGGTCATAACAATGCATGATAGGTTGGGTGGATAGTTGTTTTTATTCAAAAACATGGTTGATCACTTATTAGTATTTATTTCAGTTGATCATGAGACGTTGATTTTGCGTTGTTATTTATGATGATGATGTGTAGAATTGTGTTGCTCCTTATGTTCATGTGTTGATCACGTGTAGCTTTTAATTATGATGTCGTGTTGATTATACATTGCTATGAATTATCTGATGACATAAATTCCCATTGCTAAAAAAATATATATTTACTTATTGTATATTGTTTTTGTTGTCGTAACGACGAGGTCATTACATATGGTATCAGAGCGGGTTCAACCCTGCGAATTGGATCATTACGCCTTCCACTGTATTAAACACTTGATTAATAACTTATCGTTAATTAAAATTGAAATTTTTCCATGCAGGTAATCATGGTTAGAGGATGTCGTGGATGTAGACGACATGGTGTTAGGGGGAGGAGGTGCGACACCTCCAATAGCATCCATGCCAGAGAAGTCTAATCCCCAAGGAGAAGAAAAAGTCATTGGGCAAGAGCAGATTGTTGTGGGGGATGTGGTTGGTTTGATGAGATCCTTCAAGAGGATGTCAGAGGCTCTGATTAACTGATTGGATAGAGATGAGGCTAGAGCACTTGTACCCAATGAGGGTTCACAGAGCGCTCCAGCTGGCAGTGGTAGCATTCAGAGAGAACTCGAAAAGGTGAAGTTTCCCGAGTTCATGGGTGCCATGGATGGCTCATATGCCAAAGCATGGTTGAAGAAAATGGCGATGTTCTTTGCACTTTGTGACTACACCTCCAACATGAAGGTACACATGGCAGTATTTCAGCTGAAGGAGAGCGCTCTTCTATGGTGGAAGATGCTCCTACCTCAAATAAACATGGTCGTCGAAGATGTGTCATGGGAACTATTCGAGTAGCAGTTATGGGAGAGGTATTTGTCAGAGGAATCCATTGAGCACTAGCTCAACGCCTTATGACAGGGTGGTCATACGGTGCCAGAGTATGAGGCCATATTTATGGAGCTACTTCGGTATGTTCCACACCTGAACACAGATAAGCTAAAGGTTAACAAGTTTGTGTTTGGCCTTAAATTCAACATTCGTGCAAAGGTGAGGATCCTAATGCCTCAGACGTTGCAAAATGCAGTCCAGAAGGCCCTCATAGATGATGAAGAGCTGACTGGGGGGGGTCAGGGCAGGAATCCTGCAAGACTGATTGGACATGCGACATCAGGTGTGCAACAACATCAGACACCAGCCATACATACATCAGGTATCAATATACGTCGAGATGATCCATGTTCACGACACCACCACGACCGACTCCTTACCATATGACTCCCTACAGAGGACCACCGGATCAGCAACAACGTCACTCACAACAACAATAGTTTAGGCTTGTTCAACAGAACATACCAGGATCTCAGGCTGGTATGCCAACAACTTCTATTTTGGGACCAAGAGTATCGAACCGAAGACCGAAGATCGGATGTTGGACATGTGGAGAGCCACATTACCAGTGAGACTATCCGAATAAAGGACAGAGCAACCAGATCAACAAGACACACTACATTTGGATATTTGGTCAAGGACCACATGATTCATGCCGTGGTGAATAACCGTTAGGCCGAACACCAATCCACTGTGATCGAGACATCAAGTACCATCGCCGACCAAAATTTTAGTATTTTGATAGATCGCGGTGCTACATAGAGATTTATCTTCAGTACAACGCTAAAAAAAATTAAGGTAAAGGAAGTTAAACCAGACGAGTTTAGATACGTAGAAATGGTTTCGGGTGCCAAACAAAAGGTTGGAGGAAGGGTTACAGACTATAATATTGACTTGAGAGAATTTGTAACGAAGGCCAACCTATATGTCACGATATTAGGATCTTACGACATAGTGATCGGTATGCATTGATTGGAATTGCATGATGCAATAATCAACTGTAAGACGAAGAGGTTAAGTTTGATCGATGATGTGGGACAAAGAAGAGTGATTGTAGGAAGAAACTAGGGAGTGTCCTTGAGGTTCGTTTCTTCTTTACAACTATAGAAGAGGACGTGCAAGGGATGTAAGTTATATGAAATATTAACACTAAACGAAAGGGGCAAGGTGGAAGGATTAGAAAACCTTCCAATAGTACGAGAGTTTGCTGATGTGTTTCCAGAAGATTTATTAGGTTTGCCGCCCGAAAGAGAGTTGGAGTTTACAATCGACTTGAAACCTGGAACTGAACCGATAGCAAGAATGCATTATCGAATGTCAACACCTGAGTTATAGGAGTTGAAAATGCAACCGAAGGAGTTGTTGGACCTAAGACTTCTACGTCCAAGTGTGTCACCTTGGGGTGCACCTGTTATTTTCATAAGAAAGAAGGATGGGTCATGTAGACTTTGTATTGACTACCGTCAATTGAACAAGGTGACAATCAAGAACTAGTATATGTTGCCAATAATAGACGATTTGTTTGATCAAATGAAAGGCGAGACGTTGTTTTCCAAGATAGACTTGAGATCAGGGTATCACCAATTACAAATTAACGAGGAAGATATTCCTAAGACCACATTCAAGACGAGGTTTAGACCCTATGAGTTTACGATTTTACCGTTTGGATTGACAAACGCCCCAGGGGTGTTCATGAGTTTGATGAATGGGGTGTTCCGTGAATACTTGGACAAGTTTGTTCAAGTATTCATTGATGACATACTGATATATTCTTGGACGACAAAAGAATATGACGAATATTTAAGATTGGTGCTATAATGTTTACGAGAAAACAAATTATACAAGAAATTGTTGAAATGATCTTTTTACCAATCAAAGATTCATTACTTAGGGCACGTTATATCCGGTGAAGGTATCACTGTGGATCCAACAAAATTAGAAGCTATTATGGAATGGCCTACGTCGACAAACGTACCATAAGTAGACAAATTTATGGGTTTAGCAGGATATATCGATGGTTCGTCGAAGGTTTTTCGAAAATAACAAATCCGATCACATAATTGCAGAAGAAAAACAAGAAGTTTTTATGGACCGAGAAATGTGCGGAAGAATTTCAAAGGCTCAAGGAATTGTTGACGACAACGCTGATACTAAAATTCCCCGACATGCACAAGGAATTCTTGGTATGCACAGACACATCCAAGATGCACCATGTCACAAATGTAATGATATTGAATCTCTATGTGCTTCGATTTGTCATGAAATACAATATTCTATGTCATCTTTATGCAGCTTCGGTTGTCACATAGGATCATGGTTGCTTCCATCTCTAGGTCGAATAGACCGGTCAACAACTTCCGAAGCCATATAGCTTCGCAACTGCCAGAACACACAATAATGTATTTTGCTTCTGCTGTACCAAGAGCAATGTTGGATTGCTTCCTACTCTGCCATGAGATCATGGCTGATCCCAAACTGAAACATCACATTGAAGTGCTCTTCCCTTTAGAGACACTTCCAGCCCAATCTGAATCAGTGTACCCACTCAGTGTGAAATCATGATCTCCATCATAGCCAAGACCACAATCTAATGTACCCTTAAGGTACCTCATCACATGTTTTGAAACAACTAGGTGAACATGTATGGGTTCTACCAGCAATTGACTCAAGGTGTTAACGAAAAAACAAATATCTGGTCTGGTGTTCGTCAGGTACATCTGCGATCCAATGATCTGTCTATACAGTGTGACATCAATCAATTCTGACGAAGTGTCAACTAGTAGCTTCAACTTCATTTCCATGGGTGTATTCATGGACTTGCACTCCAACATGTCGAATCTATTCAGGATTTTGACTGTATACTTTCTTTGGTTAAGAAATATTCTCTCTGGATTCTACCATACCTCAAGACCTAAGAAATAATGCATTAGGCCAAGGTCTTTCATCTAAAATTTTGAAGCGAGATTCTTCTTACATTCGATGATGAGCTTTTCTTCTCTAGTTAAGAATAATTCATCCACATACAACATCAATATCACTGGCTCATCATTCATAACCTTGAAATAGAGGTTTTTACTCTTAGTAAATCCCAAGCTCATCAGGAAACTGTCAATTATGCCATATCAAGCTCTAGGAGCTTGCTTCAACACGTACAGATCCTTCTTCAACATGAGTCTTTCTATCTTCAATTTTCAAATCAATTTTTCTCATTACATTGTACCAATCTGGTACACTTGCTCAGCTGCAACTCAATCTGCATAATCATGTGCTAGCTCGATGTGTTTTATGCAAGGCACTATTTGTCTCACTGTCTAGGAGTATGTCCTCTACTCTCTCTGCAACTATTCCTTCTGGAATCTGGGATTCTGCTCCTGCAGCTACTCTGAGGCTGAGAATGACTGCTTCATTCTCACTGTGGCTGCTAAAATCTGAGAGTAACTCCTCTTATTTTATCACGACATCAGTTTCATTTGAAACTGAGAGTGGCTCAATAATTGATACTGAGGATAACTCTTTTTCTTTCATGGGGGTAATGTTATCATAGTCATGTCTTCATGACCCAACTAATGTATTGCACCAATTGTCACTCAAATTTTAAATATGGGGATTTCTCCCCCTGCATCTCATACTATATGAATCATCGTTGTTCTGGTTGTCTTCATAAGTATTGGAACTGTTTCTTCAATAAGTGTCTCGTCATAGTCTTCTCCCTTTTTGTTGGGAGAATCCTCTGGACATACATCAAGCTTTGTACATTTGCAACACGTTTGATATGTATAGATCAATATTGGAAGTCAATACTGACTTCTCTTCTCACGGAAGAATTCATATCCTATTCTTTATGACTGGCTTCCTTCTTTGTCATTGAAACAAGCGAATCATCCCAGAGATTTCATATCTCCTAGGAGTCTCTGAAGTTACGATCTAGTCTTCTCATGACATCTGTCTTCCAGTCCTGGAAGTTGTCTCTTCATCTGATCCTTTCTGAGATCAGGCTTACTCTCGATTTCTTCAGAGTCTACAAGGACTTCATCATCTCTTACAGGGTATACTTGGTTTTACATACCAAGTCTAAATATGGAAGACATAGTCAGGCTTCAAACAAGATCTGCTTCTCGTTCTAATGTTCGGTCATCTTTGGAGCCTTCTGCTCCTTTTAGTTGATCTTCATATGAAATATTTTGAATCTGAAGAGATAGCTTCTTCTTCATCTTCTTTGGTGCATGAGTGTATATGGTCATGTACATAGTCAACTTCATGTCTCATATAATATGTTGCCTTTTGCAACCTTCATTATAGCTTTCTCAAGGTTATCACCTGTGACCTGAAACAAGCTCAATAAAACAAGCAGCAAGAATAATATCCTTTTGATAATAATAGATAAAACAATAGCACGAATAATCATCACGGTAGCTCCTTTAGAGATATCACTAGTGGCTTGTCCGAAGCAACGATCAAAAGTAAGAGATACACTACAAAATGAGGTCAACACTCTTATAGTGTTGTGATCGAACATTCCTCCATGGCAACCTGGAACTAACACACAAGGTTTCTCTTAGAGGAGGTGTTAGTTGTATCAGGCAAATGATTAC
>JZKD02S2261672.1:22602-36071 GCA_000966675.3 Picea glauca
AGCCTCTATTGTTTCCACATCACCATGCTGACATCATGCTGATGCCATCATGACACATTCTACCTTATGATCCTTCTAGATGTGTTGTATGGATGCTGACGTCAACAGTACAGATGCTGACTCATCCCCTACTGATTGGGATAGGTTGACCAAACCTTGACTGTGAATATATGTCAATCCATAACTCTGTTTGATGAGCCGTTTGCACCGTTAGAAATCTTGTGAACCACTCTTCACGATAATGTCATTTTCACTTAGTTTTGGGAACTTTGAATTTTTTCCCTTTCTCTACCTGTCGAGGCCATTCTAAGCATCATGAGTTACCTCTACGAGTTCTGAGTTTGTGTTAGCCTTCTCTGGATCCTTTTCGGATCACTCCTTCCCACTGAGAGTTTTTTATACCACCAAAATATTTCATCAATCGATAGGTAAGTGAGGGAAGAGTTCCCTCACTTTGTCCTTCCCTATTCACTTTGCCTTGCTTGGATGTGTGCCCTTTAAGCCTACTTGAAGATAATCAACATCACCCCTGCGTGAAGTCCTCATCCTTTTGTCCAGGATGATATCTTCTTGTAACTCATCCAAGTACTCAGGTGCAAACTCATTAACTGAAAGTATTGAAACTTCCTCATCCCGATCCATGATCATGGGAGGTTAAAAAAGTTTCAAGTTCTCTATGTTCACAACTCAGTAAATCTTCATATAAGGTTGAAGATCCAGACGAAAATCTTTGGTACCACTTTTCTCCAAGATAGTGAAGGGTCCATAATGAATGGGCTTGAGTTTCTTTCCCTCACCCTCCAATATCTCCTTTTTGATGTGAATCCATACTTGGTCTCCAACCTAGAACTGATGATCAACCATATTCTTGTCATGTTGAGATTTATAGCATTCTTGACTTTTCTCCAACGATTCCCTGATTTCCTGGTGCACCTGCTGGATCCTCTGGATGAAGTTGCATGCTTTGTCCTCTGTTTCTTCTTCATTCACATCGACATCTCTCCCATACATAAAGTCCAAAGGAAAATTGGGTAGGTACCCAAAACATGTCTAAAAAGGTGAACCCTGAGTGGAGGAATGTAAATCTTGGTTGTAATCATGTTGTACATAAGGTATTTTTTCATCCCATAACTTGGGATGCTTGGTGCAGTAGCCTCGAATAAAAAGTACCATTGTTCTGTTTACCAACTTTTTTTGTCTGTCGATATGTGGATGGAAAGAAGTGCTCCTCTTCAATTTGGTATCTATCATCCTCCACAAGATAGTCCAAAATTCCCCAAGGAATTGAGTATCTCGATCCGAGAAAATGGATGTGGGTAACCCAAAGTGAACCCAAACATACTGAAAGAAGAGATTAGCAGTCTGATCAGAAGTGATCTGATTTTTACATGGCATCAAGATACACATATTGTTGAACCTATCCACTACAACATACAAATAGTCATGACCCCCTTTGGTTATTGGTAAACCCCCTACAAAATCCATGGAGATACTTTCCCATGGATGGGATGGAACAGGAAGTGGTGATTATAGCCCCAGTTTTCTACTAGTGGGATTACAAGTAGAACACAACAAACACTCCTTTACATATTTAGTTACAATTGATTTCATTTGAGTTCAGTAACAAAACCTATGTAAATGAACCATAGTTTTTCCTACCCCAAAATTCCTAGACACAAGAGAAGTGTGAGCTTCTCGTATTACATGGACTCGTTCACTTGTAGGAATACATAGCTTTCCAAGATGGTAGAGTAGTTTTCTCTATAGACAATAGTTCTTTACCTGTGCACCATGGGTTAGCTTCTCATATACTTCTTTAAAATATTCATCGATGACATATTGTTCTACATAGCTATCATGAGAAAATGAAGTATTCTTCAAAATAATAGAAGAAACAATATGAGGTCTAGAAAGCATATCGACTACCTTTTTACTTGTACCCTTTTTGTACTTGATTACCAAATGAAATTTTTGTAGAAAAACCATCCATCTGTAGTGTCGAGATTGTTGCAGTTTTGTTTGTGCTTGAAGATACTGTAAGCGTTGTTGATCTGTATGTATGATTGTTTCCTTCCCTAAAAAGTAGTGCTTCCATTTCTTTATGCTTTGAACTAATGCATATAAATCTTTATCATATGTAGGATAGTTAACAACATCTTGGTTAAAAGTTTCAGAGTGGTAAAAAATAGGCTTACGATATTGCATCAATATTGCACCCATGGCGTATATGTTGGCATCTGTATCAATCTCAAAAGGCTTTTGAAGATTCGATAGTGCTAATACTGGTGCAGTACTGATCCTCTCTTTCAAAGCATCGAAAGATTTTTATTGCTTTCCTTCCCACTGCAAAGTGTTCTTCACACTGGTTAAGGCATGCAAAGGAGCTACTATAAAGGAGAAGTTTGAAATGAACCTCCTCTAATACTGGACTGCACCTAAGAAGCTTCAGACCTCGTTTACACTTTTTGGCTCAGGCCAATTTACAATTAAATCAATTTTGGAAGGATCAAATTTTAATTGTCCTTGTCCTACAATATGACCTAAGTACACAAGTGTAGTCTTGCCAAATTCACATTTAGACAATTTTACTTACAATTTTTCCCTTTTCAAAGTATCCAATACTTTCTTTACATGCCTCACATGTTCATCCCAAGTCCCACTAAAAATAAGAATGTCGTCTAAATACACAATCACAAATTCATCTAGGAAATACCTGAATATATCATTCATCACACACATGAAAGTTGTCAAAGCATTACAAATCCAAAACGACATAACTAACCACTAAAACAATCCCTATTTGGTTTTAAATGCAGTTTTCCATGCATAATGTTCTGCATCCCCGATTTGATGATATCCACTGTGCAAATCCAATTTGGCAAAATAAACAACATTCTTCAACTGATGAAGTAAATCATCTATACGAGGAAGAGGGTATCAATTTTTCACCGTGATTTTATTTAAATACCAACAATTGACACACATTCTCCATGTGCCATATTTCTTTGGCACCATAACAATCAAAGAACCACAAGGAGATGAACTAGGCCTAATGACCCCTTGATCCAATAATCCATGTACCTTCTTCTTGATCTATGCCATCTCCACAACTGACATATTGTACATGCCCACATTAGAAAGAGGAGAATCCTACTAAAGATGTATCTCATGTTGGATTTCCCTCTTAGGAGGTAATCCATCTAGTTCCCCAAAAATATTATCATACTTAGAAACAATATCAATTAATTCCTTTTTATGAGAAGGATCACATCCTTGGAAAGTGTCGGATGTATCAACATATTTCTTTCTTACGACCATGAGTACATATATCTTATTGGTGTTTATGAGATCCAACAATATATTCCACTCCCCCCTTAGTAAGGTGGTATTTGTTCTCATGATGAAAGAAGACTTCTTTTCTATCATAACGATAAGGACTTCCCCACAGTATGCCACATATATCAAGTGTTACAACATCCAAATCCACTTCATGAATCAACTTTGAAGGAATATCAAATCTGATTCTACATTGTTTGGTGACATTAAGTTTTTATTTATCACATACCCAACCAAGAGGATAAGGCTTTAGATGCAGTTTCATTTCAAGACCCATCTTCTTGACAAGTGCTTCAGATATTAAGTTTACTTGGGAACCCAGATCAAATAATGTATCTATTTTAGTGTGCTTAGATACAACTCTTATGTGAAATAATTCAATCCTGTTTCGTTCATCATCATGAGATTCATTATTGGAACTTGAACTAGCATGAAGGGGATCTTTACCTTGTACTCCAACTACTGTGATCTTTCCTTCATTTCCCGAATAGGAACCAAGATCTAGTTTCACTGTAGCAATGATTTTTGTCTTCCCCTTTCCATTGAATTGTTTTGGTTTCTTCTCTGGATGCATTTTCCAACAGTGGTCTTCATCATGACCTCTTTTCTTGCAATGAGTGCAAGATGGATTTCTTCCTTCTCTCATCACTATGGCAGTATTATTTTCCTTCCTTTTAAACTTCTTGAAAGGTTTATGTGGGAGATTGGAAGGTTTCTTCATGGGATATTCTTGAACATGTCCCCCCCTGTTATCAAGGTGAGTCTCTTGCACAAACAATTCGTCAATACTAGTGGGGTTAAACAAGAGAAAAGTATGGCGAATTTATCTATGAAGTGTGCCAATATACTTCATTAAAGTTTCATAAGAATCTAAAGGAATATTTAATGCAAGAGATTTCTTCCTAAATTCTTCTGTGAAACTTTGTACAGTTTGAGCTTTACTTTGCCCTAAAGTTTTCCATTCCATCATTTCTTTATGTAAATACCCTAATGGATATATTTTCTTTCTTATCACTGATTTAAATTCCTACCATGAGGAAATAAGATTACCACACTTATGTATTGAAGGTTGATCTCCCACCATACGAGAGAGGTGCCTTCCAACTGAAGATAAGCTAGTTTCACTTTAGCCTCCTCTTCATCAATATGTTGAACACATAAATATACTTCAACCTGTCATATCCAATTATCTAGATTTTCAGGATTAACATCTCCATTAAACATAGGTAAAGAAAATTTTATATCAAGCTTTAATAATGGTTTCTTAAAAGAGGCTTTATTTCTAGAATGATGAGAATGCTAAGAGGAAGAAGAACTAGAACTTGAAGGTGAAGATGGAGGCTCGGGAGGATCTCCTCCAACCCCTTGGTTTACCAAAGCATCATCATCAACATGCGCTTCCTTTTTCTTCCCTTTATTCTTCATCCTCTTCTCGTAATCTACATACATTCGTTCGACCATTTCTAACATGCGATAAAATACCATATGGAATATTTTCTTATGTTCATCATGCTTGTCTTCTTCTGCCATTTTCTTCCTTCAAGATGCAAGACCAGCGATGGGATTGAAATTCTTAAGAGTTCCTTCACCCTGCTTATGCTTGGCCTTAGTAAGCATTCACACTAAAAAATTCAATTCAGAGATGACTACTTCGATACCAACATGATCTGGGATCTTTTCATCGAGTGACTTATAAAGAATTTCATTAAATGAGCATAAATTAAAGTGCTCCATTAAAGAAGGAGAAGCTCAATAATGAAGAGACATAAGCATCAAATAGGAACATAAAAAACTTTATAACAGAGTTCGTCCCTAGTGGACTACGTCTTCGGGTCCTGCTCTCAAATGGGTAGGCTCTTTCATTAATGCAACAAAAGAATTTGGAAAAATACATAAGTATACCCCATTCTAAAATCAAGCTACATAAATAATGCTAAGATAAGAAAATAGGCAGCACCACTGAATTCCTGGCATCGAATTACGAAAAAATGATTGTCTCTACGCCTCAATATGAATCTAGCACTCCCAGGTCCAAGAAGAATTTCATCTCAATTTTTGTGCTCCTATGCAACTAATGACTGGACTGCATAGAAATGCATGCCCAAGGTCGTACCATATGCACGCCTTTCTCCCAGGGTTGGTGGAATCAACATTTAAGTAATATCTGTGGGTNATCCGAGAAAATGGATGTGGGTAACCCAAAGTGAACCCAAACATACTGAAAGAAGAGATTAGCAGTCTGATCAGAAGTGATCTGATTTTTACATGGCATCAAGATACACATATTGCTGAACCTATCCACTACAACATACAAATAGTCATGACCCCCTTTGGTTATTGGTAAACCCCCTACAAAATCCATGGAGATACTTTCCCATGGATGGGATGGAACAGGAAGTGGTGAGTATAGCCCCAGTTTTCTACTAGTGGGATTACAAGTAGAACATAACAAACACTCCTTTACATATTTAGTTACAATCCATTTCATTTGAGTCCAGTAACAAAACCTATGTAAATGAGCCATAGTTTTTCCTACCCCAAAATTCCTAGACACAAGAGAAGTGTGAGCTTCTCGTATTACATGGACTCATTCACTTGTAGGAATACATAGCTTTCCAAGATGGTAGAGTAGTTTTCCCTACAGACAATAGTTCTTTACCTGTGCACCATGGGTTATCTTCTCATATACTTCTTTAAAATATTCATCGATGACATATTTTTCTACATAGATATCATGAGAAAATGAAGTATTCTTCAAAATTATAGAAGCAACAATATGAGGTCTAGAAAGCATATCGACTACCTTGTTACTTGTACCCTTTTTGTAATTGATTACCAAATGAATTTTTTGTAGAAAACCCATCCATCTGTAGTGTCGAGATTGTTGCAGTTTGGTTTTTTCTTAAATATACTGTAAGGGCTGTTGATCTGTATGTATGATTGTTTCCTTCCCTAAAAAGTAGTGCTTCCATTTCTTTATGCTTTGAACTAATGCATATAACTCTTTATCATATGTAGGATAGTTAACAACATCTTGGTTAAAAGTTTCAGAGTGGTAAAAAATAGGCTTACGACATTGCATCAATATTGCACCCATGGCGTAAATGTTGGCATATGTATCAATCTCAAAAGGCTGTTGAAGATTCGACAGTGCTAATACTGGTGCGGTACTGATCCTCTCTTTCAAAGCATCGAAAGCTTTTTATTGCTTTCCTTCCCACTTCAAAGTGTTCTTCACACTAGTTAAGGCATGCAAAGGAGCTACTATAAAGGAGAAGTTTGAAATGAACCTCCTCTAATACTGGACTGGACCTAAGAAGCTTCGGACCTCGGTTACACTTTTTGGCTCAGGCCAATTCACAATTAAATCAATTTTGGAAGGATCAAATTTTAATTGTCCTCCTCCTACAATATGACCTAAGTACACAAGTGTAGTCTTGCCAAATTCACATTTAGACAATTTTACTTACAATTTTTCCGTTTTCAAAGTATCCAATACTTGCTTTACATGCCTCACATGTTCATCCCAAGTCCCACTAAAAATAAGAATGTCGTCTAAATACACAATCACAAAGTCATCTAGGAAATACCTGAATATATCATTCATCACACACATGAAAGTTGTCAAAGCATTACAAATCCAAAACAACATAACTAACCACTAAAACAATCCCTGTTTGGTTTTAAATGCAGTTTTCCACGCATCATGTTCTGCGTCCCCGATTTGATGATATCCACTGTGAAAATCCAACTTGGAAAAATAAACAACATTCTTCAACTGATGAAGTAAATCATCTATACGAGGAAGAGGGTATCAATTTTTCACCGTGATTTTATTTAAAGCCCGACAATCGACACACATTCTCCATGTGCCATATTTCTTTGGCACCATCACAATCAAAGAACCACAAGGAGATGAGCTAGGCCTAATGACCCCTTGATCCAATAATCCATGTACCTTCTTCTTGATCTATGTCATCTCCACAAATGACATCTTGTACATGCCCACATTAGGAAGAGGAGAATCCTACTAAAGATGTATCTCATGTTGGATTTCCCTCTTAGGAGGTAATCCATCTAGTTCCCCAAAAATATTATCATACTTAGAAACAATATCAATTAATTCCTTTTTATGAGAAGGATCACATCCTTGGAAAGCGTCGGATGTATCAACATATTTCTCTCTTACGACCATGAGTACATATCTCTTATTAGTGTTTATGAGATCAAACAATATATTCCACTCCCCCCTTAGTAAGGTGGTATTTGTTCTCATGACGAAAGAATACTTCTTTTCTATCATAACGATAAGGACTTCCCCACAATATGCCACATATATCAAGTGTTACAACATCCAAATCCACTTCATGAGTCAACTTTGAAGGAATATCAAATCTGACCCTACATTGTTTGGTGACATTAAGTTTTTATTTATCACATACCCAACCAAGAGGATAAGGCTTCAGATGTGGTTTCATTTCAAGACCCATCTTCTTGACAAGTGCTTAAGATATTATGTTTACTTGGGAACCCAGATCAAATAATGTATCTATTTTAGTGTGTTTAGATAAAACTCTTATGTGAAATAATTCAATCTTGTTTCGTTCATCATCATGTGGTTCATTATTGGAACTTGAACTAGCATGAAGGGGATCTTTACCTTGTACTCCAATTTCTCTGATCTTTTCTTCATCTCCTGAATAGGAACCAAGATCTAGTTTCACTGTAGCAATGATTTTTGTATTCCCCTTTCCATTGAATTGTTTTGGTTTCTTCTCTGGATGCATTTTCCAAGAGTGGTCTTCATCATGACCTCTTTTCTTGCAATGAGTGCAAGATGTATTTCTTCCTTCTCTCATCACTATGGTGGTATTCTTGTCCTTCCTTTTAAACTTATTGAAAGGTTTATGTGAGAGATTGGAAGGTTTCTTCATGGGATCTTCTTGAACATGTTCCCCCCTATTATCAAGGTGAGTGCATTGCACAAAAACTTCGTCAAGACTAGTGGGGTTAAACAAGAGAAAAGTATGACGAATTTAACTGTGAAGTGCGCCAATATACTTCATTAAAGTTTCATAAGAATCTAAAGGAATATTTAATGCAAGAGATTTCTTCCTAAATTCTTCTATGAAACTTTGTATAGTTTGAGCTTTACTTTGCCCTAAAGTTTTCCATTCCATCATTTCTTTATGTAAATACCCTAATGGATATATTTTCTTCTTTATCGCTAATTTAAATTCCTACCATGAGGAAATAAGATTACCACACTTATGTACTGAAGGTTGATCTCCCACCATACGAGAGAGGTGCCTTCCAACTGAAAATAAGCTAGTTGCACTTTAACCTCCTCTTCATCAATATGTTGAACACATAAATATACTTCAACCTGTCATATCCAATTATCTAGATTTTCAAGATTAACATCTCCATTAAACATAGGTAAAGAAAATTTTACATCAAGCTTTAATAATGGTTTCTTAAAAGAGGCTTTATGGCTAGAATGATGAGAATGATAAGAGGAAGAAGAACTAGAACTTGAAGGTGAAGACGGAGGCTTGGGAGGATCTCCTCCAACTCCTTGGTTTACCAAAGAATCATCATCAACATGCGCTTCCTTTTTCTTCCCTTTATTCTTTATCCTCTTCTCGTAATCTACATACATTCGTTTGACCATTTTTGACATGCGATAAAAGACCATATGGAATATTTTATTATGTTCATCATGCTTGTCTTCTTCTGCCATTTTTTTCCTTCAAGATGCACGAATAATGTTGGGATTGAAATTCTTAAGAGTTCCTTCACCCTGCTTATGCTTGGCCTTAGTAAGAATTCACACTCAAAAATTCAAGTCAGAGATGACTACTTCGATACCAACATGATCTGTGATCTTTTCATCGAGTGACTTATAAAGAATTGCATTAAACGAGCATAAATTAAAGTGCTCCATTAAAGAAGGAGAAGCTCAATAATGAAGAGACATAAGCATCAAATAGGAACATAAAAAACTTTATAACAGAGTTCGTCCCTGGTGGACTACGTCTCCGGGTCCTGCTATCAAATGCGTAGGCTCTTTCATTAACGCAACAAAAGAATTTGGCAAAATACATAAGTATACCTCATTCTGAAATCAAGCTACATAAATAATGCTCAGATAAGAAAATAGACAACACCACTGAATTCGTGGCATCGAATTACGCAAAAATGATTGTCTCCACGCCTCAATCCGACTCTAGCACTCCCAGGTCCAAGAAGAATTTCATCTCAATTTGCGTGCTCCTATGCAACTAATGACTGGACTGCATAGAAATGCATGCCCAAGGTCGTACCATATGCACGCCTTTCTCCCAGGGTTGGTGGAATCAACATTTAAGTAATATCTGTGGGTGTTGATAACAATCAAGGTCGTTGGCCTATTGGTTTGGGCGTGAATGTAAAGGCGTATAGTAGGGAGGAGGTCCCAGGGTCAAACCCACCGGCCTCCCCCTTTTGGTGTTAATTCATTGTCTGTGTGTGTGTATATATATATATATATAACCCAAAGTTGTTCCGCCAAGTTTGGCGGTGGCGCTATCCAGGTCTCCAACAATTAGAACGCGACCAAGTATGGCGTGATCCACCAGATTTGGTCGACCAACAAAACTTTTAATTCTTTTTTAAATTTGCTCACAGGCTGTCATTGTGCTTTTTTCTCCTACCACGTGGAAGCCTCCCACTGGGCCATGTCATCCTATGCCATGTCAACACCACGTCATCATGCAATGTCATTGTATGGACTGTCACGTGGCATGATCCTATTGGTCCATGGATCAGGTCCAAAAGTGATAAAACTGCGTGACACATGGAAACCTTTGGTGTTGCCACATGACCATGCTGATGTCATCATGACACATGTCACCTTCTACTCCTACCACATGTGTTGCACGGATGCTGACGTAATCCGTACAAACGCTAACTCATCTCCTGCTGACTGTGATAGGTTTACCAAACTTTGACCATGAATATCTTTAAATATGTAACTTCGTTTGACGATCCGTTTGCACCGCTAGAAATCTTGTGACACACTCTTCGCGATAATGTCATTTTCACTGAGTTTTGGGAACTTTAAATTTTTTCCCTTTCTCTGTCTGTTGAGGCCATTATGAGCGTCCTGAGTTGCCTCTTTGAGTTATGAGTTTCTCTTAGCCTTCTCTGGATCCTTTTTGGATCAATTATTGACGTAGATTTATCTAGTCACTAGGGTGATTACAATGACTAAGATCTATGGGATTGCATGTTTATTGGATGCATATGCACATAGAGAAAAGTGCTAAATAGAGTTGGAGATTGATTGACTACCAAGTGTGTCAAGAATATGTGCTGGAAGGATTATTGAACTCGAAGGCCATCATAGGTAGAGGAAATCTATGTTATTTTCCTACAATTGATATGATTGGGAAGTCTATTGCAATACATATTGGAAAAATGTTGTTTTTGGTGAATAATAAAGGTAAGCCTCCATTCATATTATTGCATATGTCTCGTTTTGTGTTCCTTAATGAACATGAATGGATTGGTGTGTCCATGTTGAGAAAAGGATGGCTTTCTTGGTGTGCGTGCTAGTAGTATGCTCTATGAAGCTAATATCGGTTTTCGTGACTTCAGTCATGGTAGTAATGTTGCTATTGGTGAGCCAACTATTGAGTTGTTTGACAAGGTGTATCCACTAGAAATTCATCTCAATGATGGAGGTGGATTAGGGAGTGATGTAGAAAATGAAACAAGCTAATGTTTCATAGCATCACATAAACAATGGTAATCATTTATTTTGGAGTTTTTAAGTTAATCACATGTAAATGGGCATACGATTATAAGCCTTCTTTAGGCATCTGTAACCCTAGGTTTCCAATGCACTATTGTAAGGTCTAGAGTCAGACCTAGGTAATATAATTTAGGGGGCTAGAATATTGTATTTCTAATACTTGGTTATAATATTTGAGTGGAGTAGATGTTTATCCCAAATCAATTTTAAATGGGGGAATGCTAAGTTAACCTTAACTCAGACATAGAGTAATTAGGTTAAACTTGATATGGCCTTTAATGGATTTCCCTTAGGTATTTTATGCACCCATGGTATTGGGTGGATGGTTCTATTCATCGATGATATTTGATATGATCAAGCATATATGAAGGATTTGGGTTCTCCATTGTAAGGCACCTCAAGTAGTTGGTGTCAACCTCGTGTTTGGTCAGCTTGGCAGATTGGACAAGGTTAATAATATATATCTTTTGTTACTGGTTTTTTAAGGAAACCCTCTAGTTTTCTAAGTAAAGAGAACACTAGTGTCCATTTGTTCTTTTTGTTTTCTTATATTGTTTCTTGCTCATTTTTAATATTACACTAGTCAATGATGACTATGACCATTTTATTCTAGATATATCCTTCAATATTAAGGGTTTGTGTAGTGTCAATACCTTCTCAGATGCATAGATATGAATCTAATGAGGATCGAATTTTTTTTTCATATCTTATTAGGGCTCCTCCGGAGTCTCCTCATTATTTTTCAAGGTAAAAAATCTTATTTTAGGAAATTTATTCCCATTGGACCATCAATCTTATTTTAGGACACTTATTTCCATTGGACCATTTTTTATTACACCTAGATTAAAATCCCTTATCTTTCCTTCCTTCCATCTTTTTTATATTGAATTTATTTCTCTTGGGTGTTGTTTCAAACTTTCCTTCCTTCCATCTTCTTTATATTGAATTTATTTCACTAAGGTGTTTTTTCACTATTTAAAACATATTTATTTTAAACTCCTATCATGAATCTTATGAAAAACTTATATGTAGCTATATTCTTAGCTTCAATATAGAAGATAACTAGTTATCTTTAATAATATTAGTTGGCCTCAACAATCGAAAAAATGGATTTAGGTAACCCTCAAAATATCAAAATATTGTAACAAGCACAATTGAGAAAGTGTAAAGGAAACAAATAAATTAAAATGAAATCATATGCACGATGTGTGATGAACATATTGAAAATGTCTCAGTGTAGTCATTGCTTCCAAATAAACAATGCACAAAATGATTAAAAGAAGTCGATGGACTAAAGTGTATCCATAACAATGAGATTAATGACTTTCACTGCTAATGTGATTTGTTATATATCATAATAATTGTAATAATTTCCTATACCTACTATCAGTGTAGTCATTGCTTCCAAATAAACAATGCACAAAATGATTAAAGGAAGTCGATGGACTAAAGTGTATCCACAACAATGACATTAATGACTTTCACTGCTAATGTGATTTGTCATATATAATAATAATTGTAATAATTTCCTATACCTACTAAATAAAGATAAAGAGATCAATAGACAAACAAGTTACACATTTTTTTTGGACTTTCTATTACTCTTTGTACATTTTGAATTTTGAACATGGATGCATTGCAATATATGAATGCAAGGCTTATTCCTCACCAATATATAATTATAATATACTATTTTTACTCATAAAATTAAAGAGTCTAGTTTAAACGTTTTATCTTTTAGTTCTTTTTTAGTAATTTTTCTATTTGATTTTGTCAGAAATTGGTGAGGAATGGTTGGATCCGTAGATTTGAGTGGCTAAGTTTGTATAATCTAAGTGACAGAAGGTTTTTCAGCACGTTGAATCCATTTATACATTCAGAAATACAATTTAAACAACAAACCAAAATAAAAGAACCAAAAAGTAGAATGTTTATACCAAAATATTATTTTTCATAATATAAATTTTAAACATTAACTCACATGCACTTCTTGAAAAGAACAAATATCTCAATATAATATAATATTTTCATTATGCTTGCATGTAATTTTATTTTCTCATTATAATCTTTCGCTAAATTTGAATTAGGTTAAAAAAATACACTCTATAATTACAAACTTACATTTTTGGATGAGCAAATAAGTAAATAAACCTCTAAGATATCTATATTATTTGAAAACCAAATATCCCATGCCCAGACCCGTATGTAGAAAGATTGCTGGATCAAAACTAGTGCATTTTTGGATGAACAAATAAAAATCTAAAATATTTATATTATCTAATATTTTAGCTTCAAAACCAAATATCCCATGCTTATAATCGTACGACTTAGTGCT
>JZKD02S2261683.1:0-25512 GCA_000966675.3 Picea glauca
CTGGGAACTAACTTGTCATTTAGTTTAGCTTATCATCCTCAGATGGATGGACAGATAGAGGTGGTCAACAAAAGTCTGGGAGATTTGTTGAGAAGATTGGTAACAGAGCACCACAACTAGTGGGACCACATATTACCACAGGAAGAATTTGCGTACAATGACTCAGTCAACAGGAGTATAGGGAAAAGTCCATTTCAGGTTGTCTATGAGATGCAGTTGAGAGGAATTTATGAACTGAGGGATTCAGAATAGACTGCTACTAGGAGCACTAGTGCAGAGGAATTTGCAGAAGCGATGAAAGAACTTCACAACCAGGTGAAGGAGTGACTGCTGAAATCAAGCCAAGAATATAAACGCAGAGAAGATCAGCATAAGAGACAAATTCAGTTTGAAGTTGGTGATCTGGTTCTAGCACATTTGAGAAAGGAAAGGTTTCTGAGGGGAACATACAATAAGCTGAAGATGAAGAAAACTGGACCCTACAAGGTCTTGAAGAAATATGGGACAAATGCTTATGAGATTGAATTACCCAATGGGATCGAAATCTCTCTGATATTCAACATCTCAGATTTGTACCCATACAGGGCTGAGGAAACAAAGACTAGAGATGAGCAGCCAGTGATCCAATGGACAAAGTAGATTCCAGTTGCAGAGAAGCCACAGATGGAGTGCATACTGGACAAAAGAGTAAGCAAGAGGACTAGGCGAAAGAAATACTTTGACTATCTGGTCAAGTGGAAGAACCATCCAGTTGAAGATGCCAGCTGGGAGACTGAAGAAGAGATACAGAAGCATGGACAGACCGTGTAGGAGCTCATGGACAGTATCCCATGAAAGTTTTCAAGTGAGGGAGTATGATGCAGTAGCATCTCCCACATCAAGCGAGCCAACGCGGAAGCGGAGGACAGTTGGACAAGCGCCGACAAAAGTTTTTGAAATCACCTTGGGAGTTGTTGTGCAATCTTAAATGTAACAATTTAATGAAGCGCACTTGTATATTGTAAATGGAAATTGAGCGGATTGATCTCGGCCTTAGTAGGTAGAGGCATTTAAAGTAGTTAATGCAGGTAGATAGAAATTTAATTCTAGATTAGACTGTTTGAGAACGCAAGAGGGAAACGGGATATAGACACCCTCATTATGCATTGTAACATTAGGGGAGATGAAGCATCATTGTTGAAGAGAGCAAGAGCATGCAGAGAGTTGTGTAAGAACACCCATGTACAGATATTTGAATTAATAAGAAGAAATCTTTGATTCAAATTCATGGTTTCGTGTTGTTCTCTGTGTATTGATGTTGAATGATATGCTCATGTATGTTTGCTTCCAGTTATACATTTTCTTTTATATGTTGTGTATGTGATTTCATGTTGAGTTTGAAGTCTAAAAGGGTGATGGAATGAGTTTCAATTTTTTCTCTATTTGAGCCAGAGAATTCCTGCAAGGAGTGTAGTTGAAGTGTCCACAACGAGTGCGTTGACAGAGGGTTCAGATAGAGATATCTCTTGTTCTCATTCATCCCAAAAGTGCAGACAGGCATAGGATCCATGCAAGGAGTGCACAGGCTGAATAAAGTCTCAGGGTTGCCAACCTGAGTGAAGTATCGAAGGAACGTTGTTGCAGGTGTGTGCAGAGTTGAGAAGCTTCAACACTTAGACGTGGTTGAAGGAGTGCCACAAGGAGTGTGTGGAAGAGTTTCTTTCTGAGGACTTGAAGGTCGTGGAGAAGCTCAGGAAGGATAAATCCTTCGGATTTGTTGAAGGACAACACATAGAAGTGCCTTGAAGGTTGGCAAGAAGCGTCGCAAGTTCGCATGCAGGGAGAACAAGTTTTCACGAAGGAAGACTTGGTTAAATTTTCAGAGGTCATCAAAGAAGAAATGAACGGTCGATGTTCTCCAAGGAGGATTCATGATAATCTGTGGGCCATCAAATCTTTTAGAGGTGCGGGGGATATATGGCGTCATATCCTCTAGAATCTAAAAGCTCAGAAGGGGCAGGGCCTTTGATATGAGCCACAAGGGTCGTTGGATCTACATGTATATCGTGTATCGGGGTTTCATAGATTGAAACTCCAAAAAAATTCTGCAGGAATCGCGAAATCGCGAAACGCGATATCCCAACGAGTACAAGAATTGTGTGGGGCCACGGAGAATTCAGTCAGTGGACAGGTGGCACACCGTATCGGAGTTCAGGGAAAGTAAAGTCCCAAAATATTGACTTCAGGATTCGTGATCCCACGAAGTCCAAAATCCCGACGAGGTGACAGGACCATTGAAAAGTCAACTCGCAAGCGCATCGAAGTTTCAGCGTATTGGGGTTTGGGAGTCGGAGAACCGAGTTGCTCGACACCACCAGTGCCGACATCACAATAGGAGAAATCCTGATATAAGGAAGGTGAAAGGTCAACATTGACTTATATCGGCATTCGGGGGTTCAAGAGTCAAATGCTCGACCACTGACCTCGCGATAGCGCGAAGTCCGATTTCCCGATAGAAAAATAGAGATCCCGTGAGAGAGTTCTATGGGTGCATATTTCCCGATAGGGAAATAGAAGAACATTTGAGTTCTTTGGGCCGTGAGAAAGAGAAGATCCTGTGAGCGGGCGTGCGAGCGAGCGCGTGCCTGCACCACTCAAGCACACTATTCTTATGTTAAATCCCTCTAACTTTGATGAAGTATGTGTACAAGCTATTCACATTGAATCAAGTAAAGGGAATGTTGGTCATAGTGTTTCTACAGATACTTGGAAAAGAAAGGATCCAAGGAAAAGAAAAGAGAAAGAGAAGAAGACAACCACATCAGGAAAGGAGAAGCCTACTTGCAAGCATTGGAAGAAGGTAGGCCACGATGAAGATCAGTTTTGGATATTACATCATGAGTTGAATCCAAATAAGTATGCCAATCACAGGAGAAAGAATACCACAGCTGCAATAGATCAAGTGGATCGTGTATCAAACTTCAGTGATGAGACAAAATTTGTAGTTATGGGAATCTGAGGTATAAATTTTGTTGCAAGAACTAGTTCTTCTAATTCAGATGTAGTAAATGATGAGTGTAAAAGGAGTGAAATTTTCCACATAAGGGTCATAACAAATAAAGTTAAAGTTGATACTCTTGTATACAGTGGATCACAAGCCAATCTAATCAGTGAAGAGGTTGTAAATAATTTGGGACTTGAATGTAAGCCACATTCTAGACCATAACCATTGGGATGGATATCTGGTGATAATAATTTGCAAGTAACCAAGCAATGTAAAATTAAGTTCGCAAACACCTCTAATTATGTTGATGAAGTAGAGATTGATATGGTACCACTAGACATATGTGGAATTGTCCTAGGAAGCCCATACCTTTATGATAGAAAATCCATATTCTACAGGGAGGAAAATAAATATTGCTTCAAGAAAGATGGGAAAGAGTACATTGTTCGTGCTCATCACATAAAAACTGACATATCTTTTGCAACTACAGGGAAGTTAAAAAGAATGGTAAATGAAAGCAAAAGTTTAACACTTATGTTTGTAACAAAATAGGAAGTTAGTGATGTTAAACATGATATGGTTCCGTATGTTTTGAACAATCATAAAGTGTCAAAACATGTACAACATGAGGTTTAGTTGCATACTTTGATTACTGTTCTATTAAGAAGGGGAAGCATGTTTTGTCATTCTCATTTGCATATTCAATATTGTTGTTTATTTTTCTTCTATTTAGTGGCGTATGGCTGCTAAATGCAACAAATAATTTAGATGATTGTGCAATAAATGGGATGATTACTTTGATAAACAATGTTATCTTAGTTTTTATGTTTGTTGTGATTAGTCAGGTGATAATTGTCCCAACAGAAAGGATGAATAATACAATACAAGTGGGGAGGCAATACCCTTGCTTATTACCTGAGTAAAAGAATACTTTTGGTGCTCCAAAAGCTTCCAAGTGGGGAGGAATGATCCAGGAGGCTCCCTAGGTCTAGAAAATGCTCAAAAATGAAATTCTCAAAATTTAATGAAACCAATTCCATTACGACTGGCTCATCATGCTAATTCTGACCACATATTTACTTTCTCAAATGGGCTCTGTATGCGATAGTTATCCCACTCTGGCTATTTTCTCAAAAAACCATAAAGTCAATGGTCAAACTGGAAAAAAGTTAATGCTAACGTTAGCATGACATCACCAAGATACTTCATTATGGTAACGTGGAAGAGGCAGGTGGTGACATGTGACTGGGCAGGGGATGCAGGCGTGGACCAGTTGTAGTGTGACACTTGTCAATCTTCAGGTAAATGTGGTGGGACCATGTGGCCTAGGCGTGGGATGCCATGTGGCAGCTAGTCATCAATTGAGTAGCAATTTAAAAACAATTGTTTGGGGGTCCATGGGTTTTGAACCCATGACCTATGACTGAGTACAAATATTTGAGGATAATTCCATTACCAATGCGCCGAGGGAGGGGATTTTTAACACAAGCCCACAACATTATATTTAAAGTGTAATGTATTGTATAATGGAACAACGGATTGGGTTGGGGCCTAGCCCTAGCACTCAGGCACCCATACCACCATATGAATCTATTTTAATCTCTGAGTCTAAGGGGAAAACGATAGGCATTAAGCCCTTGGATATCTGGATATGCCAGAAGATCGGAGCTTATGCACTTGAAAAGCGCGGGGGAGGTTATCCAAAGACTGAGGTCACATGTGAAAGTGCTTGAATCTAGGAGCTATTGCCAATCATAGGCCATCGTGCAAAACAAAGGGCTAGTTCTTGGCCATATGAATATCATATGAATATTTCCAAGGGATGTGCGCCACCAAAAAGGGGCTACTCTATGTATTTTTAAATTTTTTTTACAAAGTGGGTATTTTACCTAAAGTTTTTGCCCAAATTTTTTTTTTTAAGCTATTTTGGCCATTTGAAGGGGGATTTGATCCCAAAAAGAGGTCATATCTTCATGGGAAGTTGGGATCCTCTTGTTAGGCCTAAAAAATATATAAAACAAGATTTTTGAGCTTGAGAGGTAAATTTTTGATGCAGGTATTTTTAGGAGCAGCTTGTATAATTTGGCCATTTCTCATGTTTTGAGAGGCATTTTGGTCATGTTTTTGAGAGGATTTTGATGAGGCATGTATGTATCTGAACAAGGAGGTACTGTACAACATATCAAAATACTTTTTTAAAAACAAAGAGCCAATGTAAAGAGAACTTGAGAATTTGAAGAGCAATAAAGAGGTCCTCCACTTGGAAGTGGGCCCAGAGACGTAGCCAAAGATTGGTGAACTATGTTAAGATGTTCTTGCATCTACTTATCTTTCCTATTTTATGTTATCTTCTCTTAATTTGTATCATGGTTTATAATGGCTGAACTCTTTAATCATTAATGTGCATCAGGTAAAATTCATAATTGATATTCCACAACAAATAGAAAATTTTATGTATTTCGCATTCTTATCGATCCGATGCATAAAATACATTAAACTTAACTTGCAATTTGTCAGTAAAACCTATCATTTTTGGATCATGGCTAATGTGGCAAGTAATTTGATGTGGAAAATATGTTGACGTGGCATGACATGTAAATGTTGACATGGTATGACACATGGATGCTAAAATGGAAATCTAGTTGACATGGGATGACACATGGATGTTGATGTGGAATGAAATATCATCCCCATTGTTCATTTTTTTCATCATTGAAAACTTGTCTTGGATGAAATTAACACCTCAATAATTCTACCCACCCGTGATCATAAACCATTGAATATTAGTGATTTCCTTTGGACGCATGAAACCTTTGATAAATATCTATCAAACCCTGATCATCAACCATCATTGATCTGTAATTTCCTTGCCCGATTAATTTACTCAAGATATTTTCCAAACTTTGATACTAAGCATTTTTCAACTAAAATCAAAGATGAATATGGGTCATTGACTTTTTAGTAAAAATAATCTTGACTATTGATTCACCATACTTCTCCTAACTATGCCGATGAATCTCAATCGTCGATCCTTTAACTTCTCCAAACCTCCAAAAATGAATCCATACCATTAATCTACTTCACTTTCCAAACCATTGAAAACAAAATATAGACTATCAATTTCCATCACTCTCCAAACCATCGAAAATAGATCCATACCATCGATCTGCTTCACTTTCCAAACTGTCGAAAATGAATAATGTTTTGGGTTGAACTTATATGAATTAGGTATTTTGGTCTCAAAATCAAAAGAGATCTTGGCCATCGATCCCTCAAAATTCTCCCAACTTATTCAATATCCTGGTTTTCGAACCAAAATCTATGATGCCATAATGTAACATACCCTAGCCCAGTTGAGGGCCATTACATTTAGAATTATACATAAATTAATTTTTTTTATGATAACTAATTCTTGTAGCTTACTTACTACGAATTGCAAACATATTTATATATTGTATGATATTATTACTAAAATTCATCTACAACATGAATGTAGTTAAATAAATCAACATAGAAACATATAAATACTAATTAAACATAAAATTAATTCACATTCATTAATATCATAATATAACACATAAAACATATAACCCACTTATCTTCTTAAATAAGATATGCAACCAGTTCTTGGGACGGATTTTACACCCATACATATAACTTATATTATAGATATCAAAGGTAGGTCACCTCGGATATGGGGCTAACAATCCAAAAAAGAGGGTGGTCCCTCACTATCTACTCATAGCTCAGAAAAATTCCATATCCCACTGGTATTCTCCTACAACTATCCCGATTTCACCCCAACTCTCTTCCTATTGACTTTCCCTACCCATGGAATGTACTCCTACACTACTCTCAGTCCATCAGTATTCCCATTATCAGAGTCTCTCTAGTGAAAGTAACTAGGAATTTCACTACTTGGAAAATTGAGAAAGTTCATTGCTAGAAACATTTCTAGGAAATAACAAGAAACAAGTTTACCACTCTAGTGCAACTCTCATGGAATTTCACTCTTTAGAAATGAGAACCTAGCTCTTATGCAATCTTGACAACTTGTTTCTTTAATATTAAACTCCTTAAATGATCCAGAATTCACCCACCATTGTTTCTTTATATACAATTCTATTCTTCTTTATTCTCTACCTATTGTTTACCAAAAATCTAACTATCAAAAATTTCCTGCTCTCTCATACAATTTTTTCCTCTCTTCATCTTACTTTCTTGACTTACACTCTTTTCTCAAATTATTGTCTTCAATTTTCTTCTCCCAATAACTATGGGATGTGACTCTTCATATCCACCCTCTTACATCAATTCAATGATTGGGCTCTTCCACACTCAAACAAAAAATAGAAGTTTAATACATAATCCTGATTAAATTCAAGAATGTAGGTTTGTATTAATACCCGTAAATATTTTCCCCCTTGCACCCCTCTTCGACATTCCCTTATCCTGTGGATTAATCATCCCGCATCTCTATCCATATCCCTAGTAGTTGGCATCACAATTTATTTATTAAAATCCAGTAATACATTTATCATATTAGATTGCTTGGCCATGAAAATACATTATATCTACATTAAGCATTAATTAAACCAAGGATTATAGATGGGATGTTACAATCAATGTTGAATAATATTTAGAAATAAATTTGGAAAATGTGTACAATCTAGACTGGTGATTTACCTCACCAATAGTAATCTTGGAGTTCTCTTGCATGTCATATATGGTTATGGAATATGGTAAGAATTGTTCCCTTTTCCTTGTTCCTGTATGTGTTATCTGGTAAACAAAGAGTATATTTATGGAGATATACTCTTCCTTCTCCAGTGCCTTCTACCAGGGAATCATCACCCCTGAGAATGGGAGGACCCATGCATGTAGTTAAATATGAAAAAAATTATTTTGTGGATTCCATGTGGTGAGATGCTCCTGAATCAATAATCCATGAAATAGTACAAGAATTAATTGTAATTATAGCATGTGAATTACCTTTTTTGGGGGGTGCTCTATCTCCCAACTTCTTCTTTCAATTGTTCGGAATGCAGTCCTCAAAATTGTTATGCTGGAGTCTTTTATCCATGAGGTGTATGGTTTTATTCATGCAATATGATTTAGTATGGTAGCCACAATTTCAAAAACTGCACTTTGATTTCCCTTTCTTTCCCTTTCCGATTTTGGAGTTGGAGGATTCATCAGAGGCTTTGAAATTGCCTCCCTTTATTTTCTCATCATCATTCCTTTCATTTCCTTTCTATTTGGATTTTGAGTTGGATTTTCTACTCTCATGCATATCAAGTGCATGTTATTTGGAGCTCTTCATTGCTCCCATTTTGATGGGATTCTATTTCTCATGCATTAGGGATGTAATGAAAACATAAAATTATAGCATTGTCCAAGATTCTCCCTATATAATCCTCATGGTATGGAATGTGGAGACAAAAAAATTATATTTCAGACCCAACTTCAAAAAAATAGCAAGAGTTAATCATTTATGTTGTGTTGATTTATCAATCCCGCATCGTTTTAGATAAAGGAGTAAGGATTTGAATTTCATGAAGAATTTATGGATATTCTCAAAATTTATTGAATCTAGAGAATTTAACTCAATCTCGACCATGTGGCCGCACATCTTGTCATGTTTTCCAAAGAGACCTTCCAAAGTAGTCAAAACCTCATTTGGAGTGTTTCAAGATTCAATATGAAACAATAACTTGGGAGAGATGGACATGTAAATGCGAATGAAAGCCTCATCTATGTGATTGAATTATTTCAATTTCTCTATTGTTGATGTGGGTTCAGTTTTGGTTTCCATGGTTTTTCAATATAATCCTCTTCCCCTGATAAGAAGAAGGATCTTTAGCTTTCAATCGAATCAATTGTATGGCATGAGAAGATATGACGATGAAAATTATATTATTTATGAATGCTTCAATATTCTATAATTACAAATGAGTTCTTGTGTTCCTTCTTTCTACAAACCCATGGGCCCTGATACCATGTATAATTTGGTTGAAACCTACACAGAGAATCTATCTAGCAAAAATTCACACAATGCTTACAAAGTTGAGAGAGAGAGAGAGAGAGAGAGAGAGAGAGAGAGAGAGAGAGAGAGAGAGAGAATATGGAGAGAAATAGTAAAGAAATGCATTAACCAAATGAGATAATGTAAAAATATGTGTGATATAATCTACATGGCTGAACTAATGTTCCATAGTATTTATCTAAAGAGATGTGAAAACCCACTAAAGGAATCTCAAGTGAATTTCCACCTAGTCCTAGTCAACTGACCATGTAGTCATAAGTTAATTGGATAATCATAAGTGGAGTGAGGATAAAATCATGCATGCACTTGTGTGGAACCTTCCTGGCCATGATGCCAAGTTATTTTTTCCCTCATGGTGATGATCTTGAGGTGAGAACACAACACTTGGTGATGATATCGAGGTTTCCATGCAAGAATCTACTTTTCTAGTCTAACTGAAGTGAAACTAAGTGATGAATAAGGAGGAAATGGCGCTATCATCTAGGGGGGATATCTATGACTAGGGGTGACCTTAACATATACTAATCATCCTAGGTAAAGAAATACTAGGTGGGTGTATAATATGTCCAATACTAAATTCATGGAGGCATTATTTGATTGGTAGAATTTTTTTAATTTGGATGGAAAATGAATGTTTCAGACATTTTTATACCCAAACTCATTTGATTTCTAAACAATAACATTAATTGTAATTTCTCAACAGTTATGGTTTTGACATATCACACATAAAATGAAAAGAAAACATGGTTGCAAATTCTCCAACTTAAAGGAAACACATAATTGTTGTTTATCAAACTTAGTAAGATTTGAGAATGGTGATTGGGATGAGATATAATGAATATAAGTTTTACCATGAATTATGTTAGGTATTAGGAAAAATGAAGTATTGGACTAAACAATAATTTATAAAGCATTATCATTGGAATCTAGCTAAAGACATAATATTATTATGGAGGAATTAAACCTATGTGGCAAATCACAATGATTTCAAGATATTGGTGTTTCATTAAATGTATGACTCTCTTATTCTATACATGCTAGATATCATATAAATGACCAAACTATGAAGCCACTATATTACTACCAAGGGATAAAATCATATAATTTTGCTTATGTGACATGATGTCTAGAATATTAGTAGATTAAAATAGAACATCAACATCTACATGGGATGTTGAATACCTTGTTCACTATATTTCAACTAGAAATAAGTATCCATGGATTTATTTTCTATATTACCATGTAATTTAAAGATTGATGACTCAATATTTGTAGTGGTCAACCAATTAAAAAGCATAACCCACTTTGTACCAATTGTTATCACTCATCAAGCATATGATATATCCCATGTCTTCAATATATAGGTAGTAAGATTACATGGTGTTCCAAAAGTAGTTATAACTTGTCATGTATGGAACTTCACTTCAAAGTTTTGGTAGAGATTTTTTTTTGAGTTGCATATGAAATTGAGTTTCAATACAATTGACCATCCAATGACTATTGGTTGGATCAAAAGAGTCAATAGGAGTTTATAATACATTCTCAATACGTATGTAATGGATCGATCAAGGAGTTGGGAATACAAATTTCCCTCAAAACAATTTCCAACAAAAGTGGATATCATCACTTCATAAAGAAGAGTTTGTTTAAAGGATTGTACTAAAAAAAATGTAATTCATTTTTTAGTTGGGGAAACTTGGAAGTATGACTAACACAAAAAAGTGGCACCCTAGAAGAAATGGAGAAAACAATAAAGAAATCAAAAAACAATTTGAAGACTACTCAAGATGATTACAAATACTATGTAGATGATAGAATATTAGATTGGAGCTTCAAGATTGGAGAGAAAGTGTTTCTTAGAATCAGGAAATAGACATTTTCCTTTCACCTACATAAGTGGAAGAAATTTACTTCATGATATGATGTCCCTTTTCAAATATTGGAGAAAATGGGTTTTGTTGCTTATAAATTGGCACTATCGCCACATGTGATAGTTCATAATGTATTTTATGTGTCTCTACTTAACAAGTTTGTGTTTAACCCTAGCCATGTATTGGTTTTTTATTTTATCAATATTAAGGCAACAAGAGAGCTTCTCACTGAGCCTCTAAGGATCATTGATAGTAAATAAAAAAATGACCTTTGGGATAGAGCAATATATTGGGTCAAATTTCACTAGAATCACTATATAAAGGATCATGATACTTAGGAATTAAATCTATAAATTAGGAAACTTCATCTACATTTGTTCACTGATCTCATAGCTTTGAAGGACCATATCCTTTGTTAGAGGGGAAGGATTGTGATACACCTTATGCATGACCTGGTTTTCCTAATTCTTATGATTTAGCTAGATGTTTGCAATAAATGGTGTTTTGGATTCACCATCCCCCATTTGTGTTCATTAGTGTTGATTGATTATGCTAGACTTATATGATTGATGATCCCTTATGATTACTTAATGATAGGTATTACAAATAATGAAATTAAAGTTATTTTATTTTACTTGCGGATGAATGGTACTAATGACATGTATATGCATGAAAATTGGCATTATATCCTATTATGATTCATGATGATGTTACACATGTATTGGTTTTAGTGCACAAACCTATGACTTGTTGAGAAACTTCTAATGGATGGGGGAATTATATATGAGTATAGGAATCATGCTCCAATGTGGAATAACACCTTGACCCAATGTTAGAAATTATTGAATATTGGGAATATTGGGAAAGACTCAAGAAAAGATGATAAAAGTTAATTGGGATGAAAAGGAGAAAATAAAATAAGTTGTTTGGGGGAAGGGGAAACTAGTTACATTTGATAACCACTTTAGAGTGTTTTAAAAATGGAGACCTATTATGAGAAGGGGTATGCCTAAGGGAAACACATGGTGATTTGTGTACTTAGAAAGAGATAACAATTTGTGGTAGTGAGCCTACCAATATTGTTATTAATTTTTATGGGCCCTTGGGATGACATTTCTAAGGGCCTAAACATGGTAGTAATATCATTGTGGAACAAATGGGGCACCACTACTACAAAATTTTTCAAGGGTTTTTAATTCAGTAGTAAGACCCTTTCATGCCAACATCCTAAGGGAATGGGGGGTGTAGTAAGTCCAACGATCTCACCACTACACTAAGGGATTTGAACTAGAGGCATGTTGTCAATTTTGTTGGGATTGTTGAGTTAATTATAGTGTGATTTGTGTGCCATGTTTCTTGTCCTCATTGGGACCTAAACCCTACTCCAACGGGAACTTTCCTAAATAAGATATTTTCATTGGTAAGAAGGAAATAATTATTTGGATGCACTTTCTAGACTTGTCATCATATTGAATGGTGAACTTTGTTGGTATTAAATATTAGACTTTGTGAAGAAAAGAACCTCAAAACTCCATGCTATTTTATGTGATATGATTATGATGTATCATTTGTATATGTGATGAATGACAATATGTTGCAACATTTTATGGTGATCCACCTAGTTATGATTTATTAATTGTAATGAATTTACTCTATTTCATTATAGTACTTTGGGCTTAAGGAAAAAAAATTGATTACATTGCATATTAATGCCAATTTGTGTTTCTACATAGCAAGATCATGGAGATATGGCATATGAAGATAAATCCTTCAACCTTTAAAAAAGTATTAAATAGAAAGTCCTCAATCAGAATTTTTTATTCTAATATCATATTTCTCTATGTTTTATAAGGTAATTTGATTGTTTGATTAGATAAAATTTATACCCATAAAGTTTTTATCTCTTTTCATAAAACTATAAAAATTACTTAGATAGTAGGTAGCCTTTTTGAAATTTTGGATCCTTTTAAAATCATGATCTTAATTATTTTTTTTTATCTTTATTCGTATTAACTTTTTATAAAGTGTATTTATATCTTTTGCTTAATATAAATGCTAAGTTTTTAAGTTAAAAAAATAAATAAATTATAGTATATATCATTACATGCATGTCTAAGAAATGCGTCACTATGGAACCCACAAAACTCACAACCAATAGTATTTGATAAGTCACAAATTCGCTAGCCCATTCGTAAGAATTAACTTTTTGGTATTATCTTCCTCATCGGCTCCAAAGTGATGCAAACAATTTATCAATACTATCCTTTTAATGAAAACATCAAGATTGTGCATACTTTAATTTCTATGATATATCATTAGTCCCATACTGGCCAAGTATCATTGACCGCCTATTATCTAGTGTTTTTTCACTACATTACTTGGTGCATTTTCGAATGAGGATTTTATATTATGCACTATAATTTGTATTTGCTTATTATCATGATTTATTTATTGAAAGAAATTTGTTTCCTTAGTTACTAAATATTATAGACTGAACTTTTATTCGTTTCTAGCTCATATTTTCATTGTGAATGCGATTTCCTTTTAGGAATAGTCATGATTAAAAAATAATTAAAACAAAACAAATTTATGAATGGTTTTTTTTAGGAAGACTAACATTGTTACACTGGAGTTTTAAAAAAAATCTCTTACATTCGATGGCATGACAATAACGAAAGGTGATCACGATAATCTGTGAGAGGAATTGCATCTACTGGCCATGTCATATAGTGATAAGTATTTCCTCAGAGTTTCCACATTCTCCTCAGAATAATGCATGTAGTCAATAGTGATATAGCTACGCCCTATAAAGAGCCGCCTCAACATCTGAAAGATGTCAAGTGATGGTGATTCTCAATTAAGAAATCATCCTAACAACTCAAAAATACTGCAATAGGTAAGATATTGAGTATTCTACGAATAACATAAGATAACACTAGTTTAAACTTTCAAGATTAAATACAAAAATATTTAATCCTTATACATCATTTATGTGGTAATTTTGTTAACAACGTACCTTGATAAGTTAAACTCTAGAGAATTATTTTTTTTCTTTGTGAATTGTTGCTTATGAATGCAAATGTAGAGGGATTTATTTCTTCTGAAGTTTGAATTAAGGTTGTGATATTGTTAAAAAATTACGATGATTAATGAAATAAATGATTTTTATTTTGAGTTGTTTTTATAATAAATTAGAAGAAGTTGCAGAAAAAGTTTTAGTAAAATTTTCTTTTATGTGATTTATACTTAAGAATTTTCAAAGAAATTTGAGAGATATAAAATGGATAAAACAATGAGGAGGTTAACGTGCTTGAGACTACATAATTGATAAGGCCGAAGCATCGCCTTGGGTTTGAGCGATACAAGAAGGAGTTTATGATCCCCGCTTCCACACACTTCCTCCCATATCGAAAACACTGATGAAAGGAGACCACACCCTGCACCTGGAAATAGTCACAATTTTCAAATTTATAGGAACAACAACGAAATCGTGCACATTGTAGTCCCACTAAATCAAACCTTTGACCTAGCCCCTTAACATGGCCAGGCATGCTCAGGATGTGGTCAAAACCCTGCCAGCCATGCTAACAGAGAGATGCAAGTGTATTTCAAAAGGTGGATGGACATGCAGATAGATGGTCAACATGTCGGGTAACTATAGAGGATGTGTCAGTTCACATTTCCTAGTATTAAAAATTATTTTATGATACAACTATCATTTTGGACTATGCTTTAAATGCATGTGGCTCTCGACACTTGGAAGTGAAAATGGTGATTGACGTAGAAGGACCAACAATGTCGATGAATGTTTAATACCCCTAGGATAAACCCCAAAGTGTAAAACTCCATGTAACTATACCTTAAATATAAGTTCATGAGCTAATAGTATAGAAATTTATTTTGGTTCTACGCGTATTACGTTAGTGTGTGAGAATCTCACACCAAAGGAGTGCCCGCAATTGTAAAATGATACATCGCATAGTTTAATGTTTTGCGCGCACCTTTGTACTTACACAGGAATGGTGCACTAAAAACGAAACATCTTAATGAATGCAGCACCACATGTTAGTGTGAAGGGATGACGCACTAAAGGAATAGGTGCACAACCATTGATTCAGTGCGCATTGGCTTAGTACACATGTTTTGAAGACCAAAGAATCCTTTTGTATATAATTCATGATGTAACGTACACCTGTGTAAGGGCGTGAGGGTCGCTGATGTAGGAGCATCACTGTCATCATTTAATGAGGCGTGGTGGAAGGTGACTCAGCATATAGCCCAACGCACATTATTTGGTTTGGATTCCAAGGAAGGAGCAACTTTTAAATTTTGAGACCTTTGTAATTAAAGATCCCATGAGATCTAAAAGACTAGAGCCATTGTATGTAATCCAAATAGTTGTAATTGCTTTAATGTATGTAGGATTGTACTGAATTTGAACATCGACTCTCATATCTGAGAACGTAAATGAGCATTTACTGTAATAAGCTTAGTGATAGGAATGCCTTTAATACTATGTGAAAGCACTAGAATAGTATGGAGGGAAGAATCGAGAAGCCAATTCATGTATAAATCAATGTAATCTATGATAAACTAAGTTGTTGGAATGAATAAGAATACTCTCAAATTTCCTGAGAGATACTGTAAATTATGTTTCTATTCTTTTTGGAATTGAATAGATATTGTGTTAATGTATTTTTGCATCTATCTGTATGGATGATGTTTGTTTATTGAATGAGTTTACAATTTTGTTATAAGTTTCAATTGTTTCTATTCTGGTAGTGTTTGAGCAAGGAGTGCATAGCTCCAATGCAAAGTGTGCGGAGGTTTAAAGTTCTACAAGTTCAGAAGCTCAGGAGAGATGGTCTAATTATGTACAGAGAAGGTGCAAGGAGTGCATAGGAGAATTTTATAAGTCCCAAGATCAAGAGAGTTAGTGCAAGGAGTGTGTGGGCCCATAAAGTTTTAATCCTCAAAATATCACGAGAGACATGAAAGTGTGCATGAAGGTTCACTTGATCAAAGTGAATGAAGCTTAGGAGAAAAAGAAAGTGTGAGGTTCCAAGGAGGAACTCAAGGAAGTGAATAAATCCTTTGTTTGAGGAGTGTGGTCATTAAGTTTTGAGTCCTTCGTACTTCATGTTGGCGCAAAAGTGATCAGACCAGGGGCCTTCTCAAGTTAGAAAAAAAAAGGTTCCGATGTAGTCTAGTGCTCTGTCATTTTCATCTTCTGGGAGGGAAGAAGTATCACCCGAAGCGCAATCGAGAAAAATAGGATAGGGAAGGGTAAGGAGAATATGCATATAGACCTTCAAATTAACTAGATTCATATCATTCATGTGCATGATAATTTAAACCTGTTGCAGTCATGAACATTTCCTAACGGAGAATGGGAAAAACAGAGTTGCAATGGCATTCACATGTAAACTACAACCATTTAACCATATCACACATAAAAGATAACATGTCATTCAATTGATTTAGAATTCTAAGTACACAAGATATTTTCAAGAAAATTTAGGTCTCGCTCTGTATTATCGTATAACAAGTCCCTTCTCAAAATGCAAGATCAACTTGAGTTACAGATACAATTGGTCATGCTAAATATAATAGGAAATGATTTTGTACTACTTTGAGACAAGGTTATTTCAGTCCCATGCTCTTTTCAACACTATAGTACTACATGAATCCATTACATTATTAGTTTGGTTTTTAACCTAGATCTCAGGACTTAGCTAAACAAACAACATGAACAATAACAACAATAAATCTAGCAACAACAACAACCCCGCCAACCCATTTACAATCATATTTATCCCATATATATATAATCTAATCTAGGATTTTTGGTTGATAACTCGAGAGTTCTCTCTTCTTGTTGATTCGGTTGCAACCTCTTTCTCCCAAAACTAGTGTTCTGATGTCGTTCCAACTATTTTCCGTTCTAACTATTGCTTGTTGCAAATTCCCTTTTCTCTTCTTTTTGTTCCTTCCTTTGTTCGATTTTCTGATTCCAAATTGTCTTGCGTAACTTCTGTTTATCAAAACACAACTTTTATTTATCAAAATGAAGGGCCCAACAGGATCTGACCACAATCCTTGACACACCCCATGTCAAGTATTTATCTCTTTTGTGGTCTATGGGTTGGATTGTTGTTTTTCCTTTCCTTATGCTTCCAGGTTGCTTCTAATTCTCTCTTGGATTGTTTCTTCTTTATCTTCTTAAAATGAAGGGCCCAATTCAGGTACCAGTTTCATGGATTTATTCTTGACTTATGGGAAGTTCTCAACTTTGTCCTGCCACTTCCGGGCAAGCAATGAAGCTTCCACAACAAATTGTTGGGTTTCAGCTGTGGTTAACTCTTCCTATTTTGATGCGACAATGGAATTTCATTCTGATCTAGTGATAGCATCCAATTGATGCATCTGTAGGTAGGAAACTTGGAATAATGATTGAAACTCTAGTAATTTTTTCTTGGCCACCATCTAAGCTTCAAATAGTGCATTTAGATCATTATCTACTTGTTGAATTCAATAAAACTTGACTTGTTGTTCGAGTTGGTCTAGGGCTTTGGTCGCTTCCTCATTAAGAGATTGGATATTTAAGTGCAAGTCCTCCAGTGTTTGGTTGCATCGTGAGATGAATCCCATCCAATTGTTGATCTCTTTGAAAATTGTAGTGCACTCCACAGTATTTTTATGTAGTGTTATTCTGGAATTGTTTCCTTCCAGAATAACCTTTTCCAATCGTTCCTTGAGCTTGTGAGGTTGTAATTCAACTTCTAATTTGGTTTCCCGCAGCTACCCTTCGATATTTTCATCTCTTGCTACTAGCTCAGTCCAAGTGACCTGAACCAATTCAGTATATTCTGCTAGCTCATCTGTTGTGCTAGATTCTAGCATGTGAGGCACTATCTTTGTGAAGGTTGTCTAGGCTTTTGTTATCTTTTCCTTTACTTTTTCAGCTTTCTTATCTTCTTGAATCTTTAATTGCTCCTCATACATTCTTCTTGTTTGTGATAGGAGTCCTCCTTACTTCCAAAAGTCAACTTCCCTTTATTCCTATTGGATCTTATGCTCTAACTTGTCGGTAGAAGCTCTGATGAGGCCTACTAGTTGCAGCATTGGAAAATGGGAAAACTCCCTAGATGTAAGAGTAGCGTCTAGGGGTAGTCTAGCTTGAAGTGACATACTTCTAGATATGGAGTGTTCTGAGGGTGTTTCCACCCCTTCCTCTCCTAGATATGGACCTTGGAATTGTTTTTCAAGTCAAGTCTTCATAGTTGATGGAAGTAGGGGGAGAACCTCTATCTTTGCGAAGAAAAGTTGTAGTAGCTTTGCACATTTTTGCGGATTCTGGAGTATTGGATCCAACTATTCTTTCAGTTATGTTGTTCTTTGTCCTGATGGTATTTTGGGATTTGTCTGAACCATATGTGTTCTTGTATTTGTATGTAATGAAACTTCTGGAGTCTTTCTTCTTATAATTATAATCCCAACACTGACCGTTGAGAGAGGAATTTCGGTGACTAGGACTTGTGGAATTGGAGTAAGTGGTAGGAATTTTGGTTGTTGACTTTTTGTTGAAGGCAGAGTGACCCGAATGGGTATAATCGGAGCAACTGGCTATCTCAAGCCTATATTAGTAGGTGGTTCTTCCACATTCTCAAATGTTTCAGGGAATTCTAGTTGCATTGGTTAAGGTAAATTGGGTTGGGAGGGAACAATGCTGTCTTGCAGTGGCGATGGGGATTTCTCGGTAATGAGGATCATGTATGAAGTGGCATCTAACTCAGGATCATCTATGATGTTAATCACAATCAGGGTATAACGAGTGGTGCCCCTGGTGTGAGGTAGAGCCATGGATATGGGTTGTGGATTTATAACTTTTGCAGGGGCAACCCCTGGTTGAGGTTTCTTTAATGAGACATCCCCTATAAATGCAACATTGAGGATCTCATTCACATCCCTACCTGAAAGAATGACCTATTTTAGGAGTTGTAAACACTGACAATGTCCTTTTCTTTCGCTCCATGGGTTGATCATCCTCTTATTCTTTTGAGTCCATTGGCATTTGAACCTTCTATTTCTTTTTTGCTGGGTCAAAACTTGGCCCTACTTCTTATTCCTACCTGTTTTTCTTCAAAAGATCGGGTGGAAAGAGGTAGTGAATACCTGAATTGAGAGGGTTGCGCTTAACACAATTCCATGACATGTCTTATTTTTCAAATTCTTCTTCATCAATATAGAAGGGTAGCGGCCTCATGTGGAAGTCCTTTATCTTCCCATGCCTCGGCTAGAAAAATGTTTAGTGGTGATTTAGCGCAAACATTATGTTCCTTGCATTCAAATTTAACAACTCCTCTGGTATGTGCAACTATTGAGTTGCATCTATGATCTGGTTGTACCACTTCAGGAATGTTTCATTGTTGAACTCCATGTTCTCTGAGTCCGAACTTGAATTCCAAGGTTCAAACATTTTTACTACGAACCCCTTATCTGTAGGTCCCAACTGTCTTCCTGTGGGTGACCACCATTTCCACATTGAAAATGCAATGAGCAAGTATCCATAGGTGAATGTTCCTCCTTTCTTTTGAGCTTCCTCACAAGAAATAAGGAGCTCCTCTAACAAGTAGCTACATCATTTAAACACTGCTTCGTTTTCAGAAAATTCCACTACAGAGAGAGCGTCTAAAGTGAATTATGCCTTAAAGTATGAGTGCATAACCTTACTTGCGATAACGTAACAAGATTTACAAATTGTCTATGGAATAATTGGCTCAATATTGGTTGTGTGTCTACCTCTCTCGGTATATAATTTCTCATACAGGTTGACTTTGCCCTTCTTTTTCCCATGCTTACTTGGGCCTTTGAATCCTTTAGATACATCCTCACCCTCAAGGGACAATCCGATGAGCTTCTAGATGTCCTCAAAATGAATTGGATATCTTCTATTGATCCATAATATTTTTTCATGCACCCAAATGATTATAAACTTGGTGCACCACACAACCTCACTAGTGGTTATGAACATGGGTAGTGTTAGTCCTAAGGTATGCACCTAATTTCTAAAGGGAAAATCTAGGACACCTATCAGTTTAGAATAGTTGTTTCTTTTAATTTTTTGTTAGTTGGTCAGAGGGTTTTTCTATCAATACAAAAGCAAGGTTGGGTTGGAAAAATAATATGGAGCAGGGTCCTCCTTGGCTGGTGGCACACTAATGACAGATCGGTGAAATAATAGAGAACAAAGGGAAACAAAAAACTACTCAATGAATAATCTGTTGCAAGAATTTCAATACTTAAAATATCATTTCAAGATATTAAATATTGTATCAAAAACACAATTACTCCCATAGGTTACAATAAAAACAAATCTTCACCAAAGCATTAGTTGTTTGAAAGGTTGCATATCAGTGAAAATAAGTTATACAATAGCTGAAAGGAAATGAAATGTACTTTGCACAAATAAAAAATTGTATTCAAGATAAGAATAAAAACACATGAATATTTGAATGAAACATTGTCATCAAAAGTATGTTCACTAGGTAGAGAGATTTAATCCATGCATAGAATGGGTCCAACCAGTCTGATGTAGTGTTATTATTTTTCAAAATATTTGACCCTCAAAACATTCAAAGACCCCCTATTTAACAAAGTTGCAGAGGTTCTCGTCCTTAGGGGATTGAGACCTAATTTAGGTAATTGTTTGTAGAACAAATTATTAACTTCACTAAGACACTAGACTTAATCATCAAGAGTTTTTTGTATCAAACATAGAAGACCACTCGTGTATCTAATCTAAGAAAGTGATGGAATTAATCAACTAAAAAATACTATTGTCTCTGAGACAAAAATGATGCATGCGCTGGAGGAATTTAATTGGACTAAAATAGGCCTTGGAGTGACAAAACAAAGCTTTGTGTTGAGTAATGGAATGCCTGTGAGCTATTGGAGGCCACTAGAGACAAATGGCTACATGAGAAGATATTTTCTTGAGGAAGAGGTAGTCTGGGCATTTTACGTCCCCACAATGAATTGTGGCCTTTGATCATGTTCCCATCTACGATATGAGTAATATTCCTTGCTTACCTGCTGCAAGGATCAAAGGTGCTGGTTGATTTGAGATCAATGGTCCGCAGTCACTTCGCGAGTTCAAGCTTCGAAATTTTGTAAATGTTGTGCTTGGAAATCTACCAGAGTGTCATGCTCCGAAGTGAAAGATATGCATCCACATGTCCTTGCTGATGGACAATATAGGTTTACTTTGGAAGTTAGGGCTTCAGGATTTTTCATCCCCTTTCTCGTGAAATCCTCTAAAGTGTCGTATATCCAAAGAGGGAGATATATCACTGCATGTCCTTGATGATGGACAATCTAGATTCACTTTGAGACTTCGGCTCTTTATGTTAAACCCCGCGTGATTTCGACATTCCGAATGCACAAAAACCGTTGATTTGATTGGCCTGATGGATCTCTACCATCGAAAGTTAACCTATATGTTCCCACAATTTGAGTCCTAAATTGACCACTTTGGATTGTTTCATTTTCCATGGGCATTTCCTATGTATATAAAAACTTGGTCGACCTGGTGTGAGCTCAATCAATGGAAAACATGAAGAAAGGGATTATGAACCAAATACAACATTTAATTATCCTTCAATAAATAATAGAAACATAAATTCCCAAAGACACAATCAAGAAAGAAACCAATAAAAACCAAGTCACTTATTAATGGGAAACTGATTTAACTAACCAAAAGAGGAAAAAATGATGAAGGCATAAGGAAAAGAGGGAGGAGAGGCAAGGGTGTAGACCTAGGTTAGACCTAGGTTACTACTGTCCCTTAGCCATGCATTTTATTGAACTAGAAAACTGAAAATAAACCCCAGTGCCTTGTGGGGATATGGATTCTTTTTTCACACACAACTAAATAATCAAAAGAAACAATAAAGAAAAGTGTCTATGGTACAAGAGGGACCTTCCCTCGTCCTTAAACAAAATAGTTTTTTAGGAAGCGCCCATTTATTGGGCCACCAAAGATCTATGTATTGTCTAGATTATGCAGGATAAATGTGTTGTTGTTCATAACTTCAACCACATTAAAAGGGACAAACTAGAGGTTGTCAAATTTACCATACTTGGACTTGTCATCCCTTTAGGCATCCCACCTCAAAACTAGGTCACCTTTCTGAAAAATATCCTTCTTGGTTTTCTTATCAAAGGATGATTTGATCTTTGTTCTGGTATGCTTCTATCCTCTGATCTAGTGCTTCTCTTCTTTGTTGAACTTCTATATTATGGAAGATTCTCCTTTGGGTGTCATTTGGTTCCTCAATCTCTTCCTGTAATAATTTTATAACTGGTATACCAAGATGACTGGGAAACACAACATTTATGCCATAAACAAGTTGGAATGGTGAGGTTCCTAGAGACTTCTTAGTGTTGATTATGTCTGTCCATAAATCATGTTTGAGTTTAGAGTCCCAAGATTTCTTGTTTTTAGTCAACAACTTCTTAATGATCTTGATGAGACTCTTGTTTCATGATTCTGCCCAGCCATTTCCCTGACAGTAATAAGGTGCGGAATGCATCAAGGAGATGATATGACTACCACATAAGTCATTCATGGATTTGGACTTGAATGCTTGGGCATTTTCTGTTACTAGCTTGATGGGGCAACCAAACTTGGAAAAAATATTAGTTTCTAGGAAATTGAGGATCAGTTTGAAGATGGAATTCCTTGTGGGCGCAACCTCAATCCATTTGGTGAAGTATTTGGTGGCAATAAGGATCCACTTATGTTTTCCACTGGAGGGTGGATTTATCTCTCCTATGAAGTCTAACCCCCATTGTTGAAAAAACTATTGGCATTGATAGGTTTTAGGGGCAGTGATAGTAACTTATGTTTCCCTACAAACATTTGACATCCATTACAGGATTTAACGGTGGAAAACACATCAAAGAAAAGATGGGCATGTAATATCATGCCCTCAAAATCTTGAGAGATGTGACCTTCCAGTTCTGGTGCCCTCCACATACTCCTATGTTCATTTCTGTTGTGACTTGTTTGACTTCATTTTCATCAAGGCATCTTAACAGGATGCCAATAGGATCCCTCCAATACAAGCTCTGGTTTGAAATGCAGAATTTAATAGCCTTCAATTTGAGAGACCTGGCATTTTCCTTCTTCACATATGTTGTGCATTCAAAATTATGCAAAAAATAATTGATGTTTCTATACCAAGGTGAAGAGGAGTAGTTTTCAAATACCTGTAAGTTGTCTTCTTCATGTTGCATGATGGGTGCATCTGATTGGGTGAAGATTTGATGTAATTATAGAACCTTGCAATTTGATTATGATAACAACTTGGCTAGTCCTTGCCCCTTGATCAACTTGGTGGTATTTATGTGCAGGTCATACTATAGTTTGACAATCTGCTTCTCTCTTTTTCCCTCATTGTCTAGCTGGATGAGAATCTCTTTGACACTACTGCTAGGAACAAAGGTTGTTATGTTATACTGTAACACATAAACCCTAAAGGCCTTGAGTTCTTTGACCAGTGCATAATCCTTATTATCTAATATATCATACTTCATCTCAGCATCTCGGAGGGCTCTGCTAAAAAAGGCTATTCGCCGCTCATTCCCTTCTTCATTTTTATGCAGCAGTACAATGACAATGGTTTCCTTTGAAGAAAAGGAGAAGATGAAGAAATATTTGGTATAGTCTGGGTTGGCCAATACAGGGGCTTATACTAAAGCTTGCTTGATTATTTGGAAAGATGATTTTTCCTCCAAGGACCATTTTATCACAACATATTTCTTCAACATGTTAGTAATAGGCTTCATACTTTCATCAAAATTTGGCACAAAACGTCCGAGGAAGTTTATATTACCAATAAAAGATTGGACAACCTTTTTATTTACGGGGATATCAATCTCTTAAATGGTGCAAGACCTCTTTGTAGAGATTTTTGTTCCTCTTGATGATATGATGTGGCAAAAGAGCTTCCCTTCTGACATGGAAAACTAAGACTTCCTAGGATATACATATATTCCATATCTCCTGCATTTCTTGAAAACCTGCTCCAAATGCTGCAAATGTTCCTCATCAGACTTGGATAAAATGTTGATGTCATCCAAGTATATAACCATAAATATGTCTTTTTCCCCAAAAAAATAAATTTCTATGGCCCTATGAAAGGTGTCCCCTGCGTTCATCAGCCCAAAGTGCACCTTGTCATACATGAATGTCCCCCATGGGGTAGTGAATGTTGTTTTTTCTTTATCCTCTTCACACACTGCTATCTAGTTATAACCAAAGTATCCATCCAACAAGGAAATTATGTGTTCACCTATCACCCTCTGTAAAATATGATCCATCTTGGGAAGGGGGTAATTGTCCTTCATGGAACACTTGTTCATATTTCTAAAATCAACACATAAGGGTATCTCCCCACTTTTATTCCTTACAAGTACTAAGTTGGCCACCCAGTTTGAATACCTAAATGGTAAAATAATCTTTGCATCCATCATTATTTTCATCTCTTTCTCAATTATGGACATTAACATGGGATTAAGGTATAGGTGTTTGAAGTAAACAAGGATATCTAAGTCGAAATTCTGAGGGAAGGTGAAGAAAAGAAGGCCAAAATGCAAGGTAGGATAAATTCTTTTGATGGTTCTTTCTAAGGTATGTTATTTATAGGTCATCTCAAAATTTTCACTATAACCTTTTTTATATAATGATTCAGACCATGAAATTTCTATTCCATTGAGAAAACATATCCAAGTATCTGTTTTGGAGTTACACTCCGTGGAAAATAGGGCTTGTGGCTAGTCCTGAAACTAGTCAAAAACATGTCTTTCGGGTAAAAATGTCATAATTGCTTCAAAACAGATTCAAATTCAGTGAAACCAAATGTGTTGGTTAGGTTATAGTCTATAGTATATTTTTTAACAGTTTCATATCAATTCAAAAAATATTCCGTACGGGGCATGCTCTACAAGGTCACTCTCTAGAATAAGCTAGAATTCAGCAAGGTATGTCATTTTTGCTATAACTCCTTTTCTGAGAGGTTCAAAGTAGTGACACCTAGAGGAATTGAAGAAAGCACATTGAAGAAAATTGTGTATCAGTTTCAGATCTTTATACATTATAGGTACAAAGTTAGGGTTGTTGACTAATCCAAAACTAGGCATGTGAGACTAAAGAAAAGTTTGATGAAAATGCTAATCTCTTGTTGTTGAAGTTAAGGAAGGTTTGTAGGAATGTGATCATATACACTAGGTCTATTACAGAGATACAAATCAGATTTGGATGACGAAATTGATGAGGGATTTTGGTTGAGGTACATGATCAGTACATGGTTGAGACAAGTAGTTGATGAGTTGCCACATACATGAGGTGTATAGTTTGTGATGTTGGTACATATTGATGAGGCATAGTTGATGAGTAGTTGAAACATGATTGGTACATGGTTGGCTGCACTTTTTTATGGTACAGGTTGATTATAGGTTATTTGGTACAGGTTGGTGCATGATTGATGCACTTGTTTATGGTACAGGTTGATTACAGGTTGAGGTATATGTTGATGCATCGTTCAGAT
>JZKD02S2261694.1:0-10248 GCA_000966675.3 Picea glauca
CGTTTCGGTTGATTTTTTTTTGAAATTGGGTATTTTTCCGAGAGGAATTCAAATACGCAATTTGTTTATCAAAATTCAGCTCATAAAGCTAGTAGTATACCTAGGGAGGTAATATGGGGTACCTAGGGAGGTACCCAATGGGGATGTAGTTATGTGATAATAGTGGAGGTCATTCAATGTAAGGTGGACTAGGTCCACTATATTATTAAATAAGGCCCACTATGGTAGTTAGATATAATAAATGGGTAGCTAGATATAATAAATGAAAGAGGACTTCTTAGAAGGTTCTACTTCTAGAAGATTCCTCCTCTAGAATGTTCTTAGGTGATGGTAGCACTATATAAAGGTGTTCAAGCAATGTAAGAGAACATGAAGAGAATTATTGTATTGTGAGTTGTAGCTCAATAGGAGGATGCCCCCTCGAAAAGGCAAGTGAACAGAAGAGGATCTCTTCCATAATAGGATCCATTGTATGGTATTGTCCTACCTCAAGAGTTTGACAGTAATAAATGAGATTTTGCATATTGTTCTTGTGTATATGTTGTGGTGATTTTGTATTCAGTATTTGGTTCTTAACAAGTGGTATCATAGCACTTTCCTTGATAGACATTGTGGGCAAATATTTTTTATTTTTGCAGATTTTTTTTTCGGAGAAGAAAAAGAGGGCCACGACATTCCAGAAATTTTCAGTATATTTCTATAAACAATTTGCAGAAACAAGTTGTATATATTAGTTCATTTCAGAAAAAAACCCAATTTAAAAAAAAAATCGTCTAAAATGGAGTCCGGGAAGTCAAGATATTGAAGTTTTAAAATCTGCAAATTTTCAGGGTTTTTTTCGTGGACAACGACGTGATTTTTTTTTTATTGTTTTATTTCTGTAGAATCTGGAGGCTGAATTTGCCCAAATAAATTACAGATCCGATTTCTTCTCACAATTTCACCCAATTAAAAAAAAAAATCAGCTGAAACGGAGTCCGGAAAGTGAAGTTATGAGAATTTTAAATTCAACAGTTTTTCAGGGTTTTTTCGGAAAACGCCGTGATTTTCTGCAGTAACTTATTGTTCTATTTTTTGAGTTTTTTCATGACGGATGTGGGACTGAAGAGTTCATCGGGTTCTCAGATGGCTATTTCCTCTCAAACCCTCAAGGGAATTCTTGAAGCATTCAAATCCAAATTGTATGACACATTGGATACTAGATTGCTTGACCTTGCAAATAGCCTCAATGATAGTTTCTGTAGTATTCGAGATTCATTGGATAACATGTAGTAGATATTTATTATGGTGGACATCAGGGATGAATATAATCAAGAAATATATGCTTGGTATGATTTTGAGGCCGATAGTGATAATTGGTATATGGATAGTTGTCATTTATGGGATGACAACCACTTTCATATTTTATTTGACGACTCTAATCCACCTTATGTAAAGAGCATCAATATGACAAATTGAGAGCCAATGATTATTACCAGTGTCCATCCTGCATATTCTATAGTGGTATTATTCCTTCCAGATTCTTCTATGACCCTTTTTCACTATGTGGATGGATATTCTTATTTGGATCCACATGACAGGTGTTAGTCTTTGGAGCATCATTTTGAGTTGGTTATTGGGTTCCAAAATATTCCATGGGGAGTTCACATGAGNCCCCCTCGAAGAGGCAAGTGAACATGAGAGGATCCCTTCCATAATATGATCATTTGTATGGTGTTGCCCTACCTCAAGGGTTTGATAGTAATACTTGAGATTTTGCATATTGTTCTTCTATATCTATTGTGGTTCTTTTGTATTCAGTATTTGGTTCTTAACACCACATCTCTTCTAAGAGATTAGCTACCACCATTCGAGCAAGATTGTTTTCATTATGCATTTTACAGTTTCAACAGATTTCTTATTTAATAGAAGTTAAGTTCCACTATATCTCTATTATTGTTCTCTTTATATCTGTGTTAATGTTATAGATCTGTGTTTCCTTTCATTCCTCTCATAAATCCAGATTAATATTTCCTTGATTAAATGTTCTAGAGTGATTGTTGAAGGGTTTGATGTTGCAAGTCTTCATTAAGGAAGGATCTATTACAAACAAAGTAATGCAATTGAGATATGATTGTAATATATTTCATTTTCTTTATGAAGTTTTAGGCTAGATATATTGTATTAGGGGTGAATATATTAGGTTTTTACTTCTTTCCCATGGGTTTATTTTGAAATTTAAAGTTTGTAATACTTAAGTTAATTTCTTTAGGATTAACCTACCATTGATTCATACATAGTTTAGGTTTCTTAGTTTGATGCTCACCAATCAATATTTTAAGATGTTTGGGGACTTCAAACATCAAAGGTAAGAGGACAAATACTCAATAATGGCTTAGACCCCATATCTCAATGGTAAGTATCGTGTTTCAATTTCTTTTTCCAACATTTTTCCCTCTTAATTTTTGATGTAATTAAGAAATCTAGAGTTTTCATAAGTTTAATTTTAATATCTAGGTTGCTCCTTTCAAGTTTTGAGCTAACCCTTGTTTATATCTTGCATCAAGATTGAATTTTTAAAGAAATGCACTCTCTCTAATCAGATTAATACAAATCGATCTATGTATTCATGGGTGAATCTAACGTTTTATTGCTACATTCATAAGTATATCTAACACCTATTCTATCTGAAGAGATAAAATAACTCACAAACCTAAGGTTTCCATTTAAAATTTGAATGCATTTGAAGTATTTTGAAAATTTAATAGAAAATATAGTGAATATTACCTATTCTATCTGAAGAGATAAAATAACTCACAAACCTAAGCTTTCCATTTAAAATTTGAATGCATTTGAAGTATTTTGAAAATCTAATAGAAAATATAGTGAATATTGATGATGATTTAATTCTCGTGGCATAGTTCAAACTGAATACTCATTTCTGTCACATTCCTTAGACATCATTCTAATTCATTTATGAACTAATGCAATCATAAAACCTAATTTATGACCTAAGTCTTTGAGTGCCTTCAATTTTCAGTGAAATGTTTCATCATTTTATACCACTGGTTTGCTGTAACACAAATTTCATAAACAATTTGGGCAAGTAAAAATTCTTTTTGTTTCATTGTTTGGTACCATAATAATTTAAACTCTTTAATGCTTTTGGATGCTCCATGACCACTGGTTTAATTTTGCAAACTAAATTCAATAACACTCTATTCAAGGGTTTCAGAATCCATGTGTTTTGTGGCCTTTATTAAAATATGATTGGGATGATTTTTTGGTAAACCTAATCAACTTTTTTCTACTGTTAATTTCACATGGTTGATACAACCTAGCAATATTCATGGTTGTTTTTTTTTTTTTTTATAAATCAAATTGTTGGCATTCATAATAAATCTGAGTTTTGGGGTTTAGAGACATCAATCCCTTCTCTTTCTTTCCTTGGTAAATAAATTCATAGGTACACGTTGGTTTATGAACTCATTAGTGGTGTTGTGACATGTATTTGAGTGCAAGTACATGGTGAATGGTTTAATATTTCAGATTTGACATCTTGTAACATAGATTCTATGATGGTTGATTTCATTTACAAGATACCTTTCACACTTGGCATAAATACTTAAATACTTTTTGAAACATATAGGATTTTTCACCATCATTTCTCTTTCCAATATTGGCTCAAATTATATGAATTATATGGTGTTTAGATCTCACATGGTTAATTGAATTATTTGGGTCAAAATAGGTTCTAATTGGAATCCAATACTTGTCATAGATTGCTTATATTTATTCTTCAAGATGTATCAATCATAAACATACCGGACATCTTAGACTAGCTAATCATAACGATCCTTTGATATTTATCTTTAAAGTAAATCTAGTCTCACGTGGATGAGATTCATGATCTAAATATATCAACAAGCAATACATTACATGGGGATATAATTCACTAAAGGATAGTATTTTATTCACATATTCCCTGACAATTAATTCAACACTTGTTAATTTGAAATATTCACACCTTTGATAAGTTATTTGATTTTATTAAGTCAAGGTTTGTCAATTAAAGCTAACACTTTCCTAGACTCAACAATCTATATTGGATTGGTTTGTAGGGTTTCCCCCCTAGGATAGCATAGTTTCTTTCCTTAGTCTGAAGAGAGGGGCAAGGCCACTGAGGTGATAGTGGGTGACTTTATTGATAATGCCTCTAGGCTCCCCCATTGAGGTTAGGAATTTTCCTTCTATGTGATAGTTTGAGTGGTAACATTTTCTTTAAATAAGAAGCATGGAATACTAGACGTACACATCAATATTGAGGAAACTCCAATTTATAATTCATGTTGTGATCCTCTACAACATTTGATAGAGACCAGAGTAATTGAGTGCTAATTTATTGTCCTTATTTTGTTGCTTGAAGGACATTTGTTTGTATTGTTTTACCCTCATAAATATCCAATCCCTCACTTCAAAGTGTGTCTCATTATGATGTTGATTTGCTTATTATTTCATCTTGTTTTGTGCTATATCTAAGTTGTTCTTCAATTATTGGAAAAACTCTCATTAGTTCTCAATGTGATCCTCCACTGCTTGAGCTTTATATTTCCCTCTCAAGGGAAATTATATAAATGAAGGATGATACCCATATAGTGTCATAATTAGGGACATTTTGGATGAATTATGGAGTGTTGGCACCCAAGGTTTTGGGAAAGTTGTGCACACATGCTACAAATCAATACTACACATGCCCCCATGAAGATATTGTTGGAACCTCAGGTTCTAATGGTTCATCACACTTCTACGGGAATCAATCGATTGAGTGATCGACCAGATATCTACATTAGTCATCCAAGTAGTCAACAAGCCTATCGGTCAAACAATATACTAACAATCAAAGACATTTGGTCGGTGGATTGACCAACCGAGTAATTGAATAAGAGTTGGATACATGGACGGTCGGGTCAAGCAACCTTGTCGATTTGACTAGATAGCATAGATTTGACAGAGTCAAATCTAACCACTGATGGTTGTATGTGGGCTAGATCTTCCTAATTCCAATGAAGTTGGTTAGATCTTTAGGATATAAATAATATACCCAATGAGACATTATCATGTGTGTTATACGCAAATGCTAAACATGTGTGTGTTCCATATGCATTGTGATGTTCCAATCACAATGCATTATGATTAAGTCCTGTAATGATCCAGATTTAGGAGATAAACGAAATGATTAACATATTGAATACAATAAACATAGAGATATGAAGAACAACACATATATCCAGTAAACAATATCTTCTATTGAATAAATGAAATAGGTTGAAACTGTAAAACTACAGAACTGAAACGCTTGCTCGAATGCTAGTAGTTATCTATGAGAAGAGATGTGGCTGCTACGCACATCCGTTTGAGAAAAAATGATTACAATGAGGCTCCAGAGGCCTTTTTGATATTACTAATGAATTCCAAAACCCTAGACATCCAAAAACCTAACCCGAGGAGGTAAAATTCCAAAAGTCATGTGGGCCCCTATGGGTAAGTTGGTACCTCAACTTCCCAGGGTCGTAACGTTTGCATACGACCTTAATTTTAGGTGCATGATAACCCATTGGAAAGGTATTTTAGAGAAATACACATTACACCATCAAACTCTGACTATGTCTATAGTTTGATTGTGACATGCCAAAAAAGCATTGTTTAGGGCTCCAAAACGGACCTGGAATTACAACAAGATGTACTGACATGAAAACATACAAAATAAGCCAGTTGGATTAGGTGAGAGGCCACCAGTATCCACCTGGAAGATGTGTAGGGATTTAGACAACCCCATAAGTGTAGAACCCATAATTACAAAGAAGTAGAGAAGAACATGTTGAACTAAAAAACAAACAAGAGGAGTCAGTTGGAATAGGTGGGTGGCCACCAATATCCACCTGGATCAATCCTCCCTCCTTAGGAAGTAATGATCCCCGTTGCATTGAGTTCCCCTATAAGGTGTGGAAAATTCTGCTGGATTTGGCCCCAGGTGAGCCACTTGCCTTGGTGTAGGAACTGCCCTGCCTTAACAACCTGATAAACATGGATCCTCTACTGGCATGTGCCCTTGACCTGTGTGTCCACTATCTGATTAGTGGATACTTGTTCCATGTAGTTAGGGTTGAGATCTATTGGTGTTAATTGTTCTACAATATTTGAGGTGTCCAATAATGGTGGAAAATATGTCCTAAGGAGGTCCAGATTGAACACTTGGTGCAGGCCAAGGAAGGGTGGAGTGTTGAGCTCAAAATCATTGCTACCCACAACCTTTGTGATAGTGTAAGGCCCATAACAAAGTGGGCGTAAATTCCGATGGGGCCTTGTGAGACGCTCCTTATGAAAATGTAACTAGACTTTGTCTCCAACTTGAAATTGGTGCGGTACCCTGTGTTGATCATGGAGCTGCGTGTACTTAGCATTGTATTTCTGCAAAATCTCTTGGACATGTTGGCGGATGTGCTGAATCTGTTCAATGAATCTGATGGCTTTTTCGGTCTCAGACTAAATATGGGAAGAGTTTGTCTATGTGGTGGAAAGAGGTAGTGTTGGGTTGGTGTTTTGAATATTTTTTCCAATGGCCAAATCCTTTTTGCATATGGAATTATACATTATATGCTCTCATTTAGACATTTTTAAGGTATTATCAAGATTTATACATCAATTTGCCATGAAATCACACAAGGTATGTATAATCATCATTTTTTCAATGGTTTTATGATTAATTCATCTCAGTTAATTGATTATGAAGATCTGACGTTCTAGTTTTCTTGCAGTGGGTTGAAATTGTGATCCGATCCTTCATCCGAACCTCCATCCAGACCTTCATCCAACCCTTTTTTCAGGAAGTTAACTTCGAGCTCAATTTTTGGGAAGATGATGCTGAATAGGAAAAATCTGGCATATGGGTTTTGTGCCCAATATGCCCAATTAGGTACCATTTGAGCCGTTTCCTAAAATTGCCGATGGATTGAGAGAGGTTTGTGGTTCTCAATCCAACCCTCTAACTCTCGATCCAACACTCCATATGACACTCAGAGAATAGAGGAATTGGTTGTTGGTACATTGGTGACCTTTGATGGATGAATCAGGGATGTGGGTTTTATGCCCCCATGTTCCCTCCAACTATGGAGCTCGACACATCTCAGATTGGGCAGTTGCAGTGATCGCTGAGTAGCACACAAATACTGTTAAGAAAGATGCTTCTATTAGAATAAATTTAATGAATTTACTAGTTTTAGAGAGGGTCAACCCTTCCAGTGGCCGACCTATAAAGCTCTGTAAACATCAAAAATACAACTTTCCATGACATGAAGAAGATTAGATGAATTTTATTATTTTATACATCCATTATCACCATTTTGTTATATACTCTATTTTTATATCAATGCCAGTGTTGGGTTAACTTTGTGATTGAGATTTCCTGTTGAAGAGTTGCCACGACCTTCTGGTGGGCCCACCAGTGGTCTGGGTGATTGTTAATACCAGTACATATTTACATTTCTATAGTTTCCTTTCTTATATTTCGAAATCGTTTCTTTACTATGTAAATTTCTCAATTTCAAATTACTTGTTGTGTGTATATTTTAATTGCAGATCACTTGTCTAATTCATCTCCCTATACATCTTCTCTTATTTGAACATTACTTTCTGAATTGTGAGTATATCATAGAGGGATGTCCATGGTTGTGTGTTAATGATTAAACTCTTAATATTTTTTTTGCAGGTTGTAGAAGCTGTATAATTACACTATCATGCCTTTTTCTCCTAGCTATAAATTACTTTGCAGAGTACTAATTTAGATAGGTTTATTTGTAATTGCAAATACTCTCTGTAGGTTTGTTTCATTTGTTAATTTTTCTTCAACATGATAGGATATAAATGGATTTTGAGTTATGATTTCTAATAGCATCTTGGTTGATTTTGAGTATGATTCTTAATGATAACTTAGTTCACTTCAGGTTATGATTTTTAATGAAATCTCAATTATGAATTTGAGTTGTGATTTCTAATTAGAATTAGCCAAGAGTTTGTAGGTTTGCATAAAGTATTTTCATTGTCATCATAGTTATGAATTTGAATTATGAGTTTTTGATTAAGTGTCAATTATGAGTTTATAGCCTTGCTTGAGTTAGTGATTTTGAACAAGGTACTTTCCAACACTTGTGTGACAGAGTGAATGCTTGATGTTGAATCTTTTCTGCATAATGTTTAAAGATCATATGGATTCCAAGAACATCTAGTGTTTCTTTTATGATGGAAAAACTCTCTATAGACTGTCTTATCCACACCTTACATTTCTCTGTAGAAGTTAGCATTGAGTTAATTCCACTTGAACTATCATTAGTAGTTAGATTCCATCGTGATGTTATTCACCACCGAAGACACAATTTTCACATTTGAATACTGTCAGAACACTCTTTATTTTAGCCAATTAGATTAATGTTTATTCTTTACAAGATAGAAATAGTTGTGAGTTTTTACTTGAAGAATAGAGTTCACTTGTCAAGATAGTTTTGATATATTAATTGCTTACTTTCTTACTTGCTTGTTCATTCAGAGATAGATGGATCAAATAATTCAGAAATAAATTACTTGTTGTTTGCTTATTCAAAGAGGGATCAAATATATTAAATAACTTTGAAATAGATTACTTGTTATTTGCTTATTTAGAGGTAAAATAAACAATTCATAGTCCTATATTGTTTAAAGGTACTTAGGTCAAGTAGTATAGTTCTAGAATTTCTTAAAGATCTTCATTATTTGAGTTTATTGGCATTATATTAGGCAAGTCTAGGCTATATTAGAGCTCTAGACCTGCACATATAGTGCTAGCACTTCGAAGCCTATGAGCCTCGTATTGACAATTTAATTTTGAATTAGATAACATATATTTCACTCGACATTTTTTGGCGCCATTTCTGGGGAGGTTCTAAAGGGATTAGAGATTAGGTAGGTAGGTTTCCTTTAATTACACAACAAGGGGGAGGAGAAACTTTAAGACGAGAGGTAAGAACCAGCGTATCCATTTTAGTGGGTTTCTCCAAAGCCTTGTTGTTCCCTTTCTGCAAGAGTGTTTACGTTTTCTGCAAGTTTTCTTACTTTTATTAGTTTGTTTACTTTTATTAGTGTGTTTACTTTCTTGAAATTTACTTTCCCGCAAGTATGCTTTATTTCCTACACAATATGTTTACTTTCCCACAATTGTTTTATTTTTTGCCAGTGTGCTTATTTTACTGCAAGAGTGCTTTCTTTTATTTCTTTTATGCAAGTTTTATTTCTTTCATGAAAGTGTGCTTCCCTTTCGCAAAGTGTGTTTATTTTTCCTTTCAGTGTGTTTACTTTCATACATGTGTGAGTTTGCTTTCGTTCCCACAATCGTATTTTATTTTATGCTTTGATTTCTTTTCTGCAAGTGTGATTTATTTTATGCGAGAGTGGTGTGTTTGGTTTGTGCAAATCTGCTTTAAATATGTATTTCATTTTTTAGGTAGCTGTGACTAAAATCTTAAAAAAAATCTATAATAATAAATTTTTTGGGTGTTTTAAGAACCCCAGACACTAATCCTTGTGTGAGGCAAGATCCATCAACCAACAAAATGAATTCAAAGGTGACCATTAGTTTGGAAGAACTCTCTCAAATCCTAGCAACACCTAGGATTTCTTCTTTTCAGGAAGAACACATCTTGACAATCGTCAAGAACTTGTCTACCTCTCCGTAAATATTAAAAGAATCAAAGTCCTATGAGCTACCAAATGATTTTCCTTGCAAAAATATGAAGGAATATGAAAAATTATGGCCTACATCCGGTGGAGAGAAATCACTAAGACATGAGATTGAGGAGTTCTCAACATCCATATCAACATATCCTTTATGTACTTCATAAATCAATCATCCAGAAGAAGAGGATCTTCATAACATGATGAAAGAGAGCATAGAAATTATTGTTGATAAGAATCAAGATTACATTGAAATTTGGTTTCAAGAGGTCATCAAGCCACAATAATATTCTCTTCTTCAACACCTTCTAATGCCAAAACAAGTAGGTTAGTTGGTTCTTCATATCTAGGTAATCACTGCGATAAATTTTTCATATGTGGATATGGGTATGTTTCTTATCTTGCTTCACACATGGTTAAATTGGAAAAGTTCTTACACTTGAATAAATATTTTCCTTTCTTTTTAGGTAGGGTAGGGTAATAAATAAAAGATGCATGTTGTTAGTTTAG
>JZKD02S2261694.1:15516-36070 GCA_000966675.3 Picea glauca
CTTATTATATGAAATAATCTCTTTTTCAAGGCATTGAGTACTTATTCTGAGGTTTTTCCATGCTATATTGATATTTGGTTCTTAACATCCAAGCTAAGTGCTATGGGTGAACGTCCATTACGATGGGGATAATTTCCACTTGCACAGGAGGACCAGATGGAGTGCCATCTAAAGGACCGGATGGAGTGACATTTGGAAGACCGGATGAAGCGCCATATGGAGGACTGAGTAAGGTATGTATATACTGTAAATGACCACAATTGCATGCAGAAATGATCGTTCGAATTAATTACACCCATTTCAATGGTAAGTTCGATGGATTAAATGGTATATTGTTCGAAATTCATATTGGTAGTCAAATTAAAACTTTTAAAATGCATTTTTATGATCAAATGTCCAAGTCGAAGACTTGGACATTGATCTAATTATCACATAATTCCGTTTGCCTCCAAAGTACACACCATTCAAAATTCAAACGCTGTGCAATCATAGTCGCATATGAAAATCGTGTATGATGAATTCACCCACGAATTCAACCATTTCCACCTCAATTGCATTAAAAACCAGGCGCTCTGCCCCAATTTCCATTTTTCTCATCCTCTATTTGCCATGTCGCACTCACTCACTGCCCAATTTCTTCCTCATTCATCACTCTGTAACCATGCCCAAACACTATGAACCAACCTCCTATGTCGAGCTTTTGGCCATTCCCAAATTTGTAGAGTGTAGAGAGATCTTCCTTCACGTAGGGTGGTGACCATTCTTGGCCAGTCTGGAGGGCCAAGATGATGGCATCTCACTACAATTCACTCTTGGGTTCGATGGGAGACTAGCTCAAATAGGGTCTCTGGCCTTACTGGTCTCTGAGGAATCTATTGCCTCAACCATGAAATTGCCATGGGTTGGGGATCGATGGTTTAAACACCATCAATTGCCACATCCAAGTTATAACACAGTGTTCAAGCCTAGATTTCAAAATGTTTCTGGAGCCAAAGGGTACTCAAAAGAATGGACACAGGATGAATTTATTAACCCCATGATTGTAATTACCAAGCTTATCACTTGTGAAGGTAGGTACCCTATTTTCAAAGCTTGTCATTTTTGTCTGTTATCCCATTTTCAATTCAATAAACCCTTGAATTTTCATTTCTACTTCCTGAAAAGTCTTGAGAAAATGACTTCCCAAGTTTGTAAGAACTTGACCAACCCTCACAACAATTTATTCCACCATGGACTCATTAAATTGCTTGTTATAGCTGAATTGAAAAACAGAGCAAGACATGGGACAAATTCCTCTACCAATTCTCAAACCCCCATATCACAGTCAAGACAAGAAAGAGATCAGTCGATTTAGGGGCTATCACTCCATACAAGCCTCATTCTCCAAAAAATCCAAACCCTCCAACTCAAACTATCTCTTTGTCTGATCAAAAGGCTAAGAAAATTATTGATTTCCCTTCAACCTCATCTGGTAAGAAAATAAAAAATCCGGTTGATAATTCCCCATTGCATTCAACACCTATTGATCCTCAACCTAAGAATTTACAAGATGCATTTCAACAATATTTTCCTTCAGTACCTACAAAGAGGAGAGTAGCCAATCGATTCAAGGGGGTATCTTTTCGAAGAAGCACCCAAAGTATGAGTGGAAAACCCAATGTAAAACCTCCAAGCAGTTCAGATCCTATCCAATTGTCTTCCGATCATGAGAGCCCCCATAAAAGACTCAGAGAAGTTTCTGCAAAGGAGTTTGAGCTCAATAAAGAGGTCGAAACTAAACCTATTACACCAAGTCTCCCTCACAAAAACAATGTTACTCCTTCCTCCCAGATGCCTACACCGTCTTCTAAATCTGATATACCTTCTACATCCATCAAGGAACCCAAACCTTATTCTCTCGAGCCATCTGATCACACCCTAGTTATTGAGAAATTGCAACAAGAAAATTCTCAAGTTTCTTAAGCAATTGGCAGAACAAAAAACTATGGATAGGCATCTGCATCATGACAATGTTGTACTACAAGCAAAAGTGAATTCTCTTCAGTGATTGGTCGATCAAATGACCACCAAAAATTAGAGTCTCCGTATGCAATTGAAACATCATAAAAGGCTTAAGACAAAGTCCCCAGAGAAAGAGGGAGAAGCTTCTAATGTCAATCCACCTCCTCCTTCACGAGTATAGTTATGTCGGGTGATCCATTTTTGTTTGCAGAGGGACCTGCAAATACTTAGGTGTGGGGGTAATGTTGGGTTGGTGTTTTGACTATTTTTTCCAATGGCCAAATCCTTTTTTCATACGACGTTATATATTCTATGCTCTCATTTAGCCATTTTTAAGGTATTATCAAGATTTTTACATCAATTTGTCATGGAATCACACAAGGTATGTATAATCATCATTTTTGCAATGGTTTTATGATTAATTCATCTCTGTTAATTGAATACAAAGATATAACATTCTGGTTTTCTTACAACAGGTCAAAATCACAATCTGATCCTTTGTCTAGTCCTTCATCTGGACCTTCATCTGACCCTTTTTCCAGGATGTTAACTTCAAGCTCAATTTGTGTGAAGTTGAAGTTGAATCAGAAAAATCCGGCACATGGGTTTTGTTCCCAATATGCCCAATTCAGGCCCCCTTGGTATGTTTCCTAAAATTGTGGAAGGATTGAGAGTAGTTCATGGCTCTCGATCTGGTCGTCCAACTCTTGATCTGGCACTCTATATGTCACTCAGAGCATAGAGGAATTGGCAATTGGTACATTGACGACCTTTGATGGATGAATCAGGGATGTGGGTTTTATGCCCTCTCTTTCCCTCCAACTATGGAGCTTGACACATCTTGGATTGGGAAGTTGCAGTGACCGCTGAGTAGCACACAAAGACTGTTAAGAAAGATGTTGTTATTAGAATAAATTTAATGAATTTACTGTTTTTAGAGAGGGTCGACCCTTCCAATGGTTGACCTCTCAAGATATGTAAACATCTATAAATACCATTGTCCATGACATGAAGAAGAGAAAACGTATTTTATTATTTTATACACACATTATCACCATTTTGTTATATACTTTGTTTTTATATCAATTCCAATGCTACATTAGCTTTGTGATTGCGATTTCCTGTTGAAGAGTTGCCACGACCTTTTGGGGGGGCCACCAGTGGTCTGGGTGATTGTTTATACCAATACATATTTAAGTTTCTATAGTTTCCTTTCTTAGATTTCAAAATCGTTTCTTTACTGTGTAAATTTCTCAATTTCAAATTGTTATCACTTCAAGAAACTCTTTGGGGTTGTAAGCCAAAGATGCTTGGTAACTTAAGAATATGATAAATTAGGTATGCTTGGAACAATGGGATAACTCAATAGCTAATGAAATGGACCACTTATCATGCATTCGAATAAGACAGTGCTTTTAGAAATCAATAATCAGACAAAGTAATTAGAACAGGGTATGAAGAATACTAGTCTAGATAACCAAATACAACAATGTGTAGGGTCATACAAGATAGTAAGAAGTCCTTTAATTCAAGTTCACGAGCTTAATAATAAGATAACAGTTCTTAGAAGCTGAGCTAAACTGAAGTAAAGTGTAGAATAATGAAGTACATGGACAAATCTGACATTGAAAGAAAAAGAAGACTGTGATTCTATTATCAAGATAAGAGTCTAGTACAGTAGCCAAATGTATCCAATATTGAACCGTTAGTTCATCTCATATCTTCAGCTTTATAGCTTTACAATAAAAGTTCAGATCCTAGAAGAATGGATTAGATATGCTAAAGATAGAAAGTCAAAACAATTTTACAAAAAGAGAGGAAGAGGTCCTCAAAATGAGGTCAATTCCCCATTCTATGGTCTTCAGATCATGTAGAACCTCTGTGTTGTGCAGATAAGCCTTCCAAGGCTGTTTGATATCTCTTGAGGAAGATGAAATTTGAATTTGCCAAGTTTGGAAATAAACTCTAATTCATTGCCCCCCAAATAAGTGCCAAATCAACTTGAACACCTCCTCTAACTCTGCATCAAAAGTGGATCTTAGATTGGACATTATAATTCAATATCTATCTTTAGAAAGAGTTTTCAAGAGATTTGGCTGAGTAAAAATTGTATCTAGGCAAAAATACTCTTTCTCTGGAAAATGACAGGTTTCATTGGTTAACATAGCTAGAATCTGGGTGTATTAACCACCGAAAAGCTCTGCTTTCATTGGTTAATGAACAGTCGTCATGTTCGCCTAAACCACCAAAAGCTTAGCTTTCACCAAAATTTCAAAATTGCAAAATTGAAATACCTTGCTGCTTTGATGAGTGTTCAAGGTCTCTTTGGTGATGTTGCTCCTCCTTGTACAGGGTTGTAAACCTCAATCTGCTGTGTAGGAGGCTCTGTTTCCTTCTCTAAGGAAGTAGCCATTTCTGCAAAGGTTTCTAACCTTGAGTGCTTGGGAGTTAGAGTCTAAGTCTCTTTCATCTTAAGTCTTAGGAGTTTGAGCTGTCTGTTTAGCTTAGTGTTCTCCTTCATTAACAATTTGTTTTTGTCTAGAGTCTTACCATATTTATCCATGACATCCTGACTGATATCATACAATTCCACATTATTATCAACTAATTTTGCATTTTTCTTTTTGATTTGTTTCTCAGAGACTTCTAACTCATAAACCTTCTTAAGGAGTTGGTTTTTCTTTTGTGACCTGGCTGGTCTTGGTATGCTAGTAGATGCATTTTCCAAGAGTCTGTTCTATTCCTTAAGGGGAGTTGGGGATGGTATATTAGGGTATCTTTCAACAACTTGCTCAGCCTGTTTGTCACCCTGTATATCTATTTGCTCCTGATATTCCTCTGAGTCACTATATGGTAGATTCAAAGGATTATTTTCTTCAGTAAGACCCTCAGTCTGTTCACCTTTTTTACAAAATCAAGTTTCCTTTTATCTCTTTTGGGCTTGACAGAAGATGTCTCTGTTTCAGTCTGAGGAGGTGAAATGGCTCTCCTCTTCCTCCTGCTTCTCTTAGGGGTGAGTGATTTATTAGCTGTAGGTTTTTTCCCTTTGTTGTCTGGCTGTAGGTCAGTGTGAAACTCGATCCAAAACAAGAAAAAGCTCTAATCAACATCCTTTTTCTTCAAAGACTCTTTGACTATGAAAGTAATTAAGCCCTGATGTGATAATCTATTGGCTACCTTACTTGGTTTAACCTTGACTTGTCAAGCCATTTTAGTAAGATCCTTATGAAGTAATGAGGGAGGTTGATAGATGCCCTTCAAGTAAAATGATTAAGCAGTTTAAAATGGTAAAACATAACTCTGTTATACCTACCCTCACATGTAATGTAGGCAAAAATAGCCTTAAGAAGGGACTGCCATTTTGTCTCTAGATAAGACATAGGGATATCCTTTTTCCATATGAGAGTCTTGTGTTGTGGTTGCAAATAAGATCTAAACTCTATATCAGCTGGTATGGTGGTTTTAAACCAACATTCACCGGTTCTTGGCAAACCGATGATATCTGCAATTGATGCCTCATCCACAAGAACTCTTCTTTGCCAATAATGGATTTTCTTCCATCATAAGACAGAGCGAAGACCTCTGAAACCTGCTGGTGAAAAGTTTGTAGCTTCTCACAGTAGGTGAAGCACCCTACTTGTTTGAAAAATTCGGCGACCTCAAGATGGGCCTCAAGGTAATAGGTACCATCTAATTCGGTCCTCAGGGTTGGTCCCACCTTCTTCATTGCTCGAGCTTGATTTGCACTTGTTCCTGCAAATTGATACACTTTCGAGCTTGGGGAGACAATTAGCTTAAAAATAGGGATACAAATGATCCTGAGAGGGATAATTGGCATCAAATCTCAAAAAACTCAGGCTTCTATATGACATAAAAGAGGAATAACAGAAAACTAGGGTTTGATTCCTAAATCAGAGGAATTTTAAATGATCGAATTGAAAGGGAAATCATTATAGTGATAATCCCAGGAAATGGGTTTATGAAGGACACATGAAGATTAAATAGTTAGGAAAAACCAAAATGATCATGAATTTCTGTGTATGCAGAGTTTTAATGCGAAATGACAGGTGGAGCCTTAATAGGTACCATAGCGCATCAAATCTAGATTTAAAATACCAGGAGTAATCATACCACCCTTTCATCATCATTTCACTTAACTTTCGATGATTAACCTTCCATCATTACGCCAATTGACATATGGATCGTGCGAAAATGCGGGCTCTGACCTTTCTAATCTTACATGTTTTTGGTGGTTAATCGAGCTTTTCTTTTCTCTTTTAACCACCGAAATCCAAGGCTTTCGATGGTTAATGAATGCTTCACAGGTTCACCTAAACCACCGAAACCTGTAACTCTCCCTTTTGCTTAAGAAAATCAATTCCAATGTTTATTTCAAGTTTATTTACAAACAATAGGCTCTCTAACAAGACTATAAAAATTTAGAAATATTTTTTTGGACATCTCCCTATCACCTAAAATTGACAAAAATGACTGTGCTATTTTAGGAGATAACACAAATTACTTGCTGTGTGTATCTTTTAATTGCAGATCAGTTGTCTAATATCTCCTTGTACATCTTCTCTTATTTGCAGATTAATTTTTGAATTGTGTGTATATCATAGAGGGATGTCCATGGTTGTGTGTTAATGATTAAACTCCTAATATTTTGTTTGTATGTTGTAGAAGTTGTCTAATTACACTGTCATGCCTCTTTCTCCCTAGCTGTAAATTACTCTGCAAAGTACTAATTTAGACAGGTTTATTTGTAATTTCAAATACTCTCTATGGGTTTGTTTCATTTGTAAATTTTGCTTCAACATGATAGGATAGAAATGGATTTTGAGTTATGATTTCTAATAGCATCTTGGTTGATTTTGAGTATGATTCTTAATGATAATTTAGTTCACTTCAGGTTATGATTTTTAATGAAATATTTGTTATTAATTTGAGTTGTGATTTCTAATTAGCATTAGCCAAGAGTTTGTAGGTTTGCACATAGTATTTTCATTGTCATCCTAGTTATGAATTTGAATTAGGAATTTTTGATAAAGTGTTAATTACGAGTTTATAGCTTTGCTTGAGTTAGTGATTTTGAACAGGGTACTTTCCAACAATTGTGTGACATAGTGAATGATTGATATTGAATCTTTTCTGCATACTATTTAAAGATCATATGGATTCCAAGAACATCTAGTGTTTCTTTTATGATGTCAAAAATCTCTATAGACTGCCTTATCCACACTTTACATTTTTCTGTAGAAGTTAGCATTGAGTTAACTCCACTTGAATTGTCATCAGTAGTTAGATGCCATCATGATGTTATTTTCCACCGAAGACACAATTGTCACATTTGATACTATCACAACACTCTTTCTTTTAGCTAGGTAGATTAATGTTTATTCTTTGCAAGATAGAAATGGTTGTGAGTTTTTACTTGAAGAATAAAGTTCACTTGTCAAGATAGTTTTGATAGATTAATTGCTTACTTTCTTACTTGCTCGTTCATTTAGAGGTAGATGAATCAAATAATTCATAAATAGATTACTTGTTTTCTTTTTCAAAGATGGATCAAATAGATTAAATAGCTTTCAAATAGATTACTTGTTATTTGCTTATTTAGAGATAGATTAAATAGTTCATAGTCCTAGATTGTTTAAATCTACTTAGGTCAAATAGTTCATAGTTCTAGAATTGCTTAAAGCCCTTCATTATTTGAGTTTATTGACATTATATTAGGCAAGGCTAGGCTATATTAGATCTCTAGACCTGCACATACAGTGTTGGCACCTCAAATCCTATGAGCCCTGGGTTGACAATTTAATGTTGAATTAGATAACATTTATTTCACTCGACATTTTTGGCACCATTGTCGGGGAGGTGCTAAACGGATTAGATCTTAGGTAGGTAGGTTGCCTTTATTACACAACAAGGGGGAGGATAAAATTTAATACGAGAGGTAAGAACCTATGCATCCATTTTAGTGGTTTTCTCCAAAGCCTTGTTGTTCCCTTTCTGCAAGAGTGTTTACTTTTTCTACAAGTTTGCTTACTTTTCTTAGTTTTTTTACTTTTCTTTGTGTGTTTACTTTCTTGAAATTTACTTTCCCGCAAGTGTGATTTCTTTCCTGCACAATTTGTTTACTTTCCCACAACTTAGTTTTTTTTCCAGTGTTCTTATTTTATTGCAAGAGTGATTTCTTTTATTTCTTTCATGCAAGTGTGGTTCCCTTTCACAAAGTGTGTTTATTTTTCCTTTCAATGTGCTTACTTTCATACACGTGTGAGTCTGCTTTCATTGCTGTAATCGTATTTTATTTTATGCTTTGATTTCTTTCCTGCAAGTGTGATTTATTTTATGCAAGCATGCTGTGTTTGGTTTGTGCAAATCTTCTTTAAATATGCATTTCATTTTTTAGGTAGTTATGATTAAAATGTTTAAAAAATCTATAATAATAAAATTTTTGGGTATTTTAAGAAATCCAGACACTAATCCCTATGTGAGGCAGGATCCATCAACCAGCATAATGAATTCGAAGGTGACCATTAGTTTGAAAGAACTCTCTCAAATCCTAGCAACAACTAGGATTTCTTCTTTTTAGGAAGAAGACATCTTGACAATCGTCAAGAACTTGTCTACCTCTCCAAAAATATTAAAAAAATTAAGGTCCTATGAGATAAAAAATGATTTTAGTTTCCAAACTGTGAATGAAGATGAAAAATTATGGCCTACATCCGGTGGAGAGAAATCAATAAGACCTGATATTGAGGAGTTCTCAACATCCATCTTAGTAGATCCTTTATGTACTTCAGAAATAAATCATCCAGAAGAAGAGGATTTGCATAGCATGATGAAGGAGAGCATAGAAATTACCGTTGATGAACATCAAGATTACATTGAAATTTGGTTTCAAGAGGTCATCGAGCCATAATACTATTATCTTCTTAAATACCTTCTGATGCCAAAACAAGTAGGTTGGTTAGTTCTTCATATCTAGGTAATCACTGTGACAACTTTTTCATATGTGGATATGGGTATGTTTCTTATCTTGCTTCACACATGGTTACATTGGAAAAGTTCTTACACTTGAATAAAGATTTCCATTTCTTTTTAGGTAGGGTAGGATAATAAATAAAAGTTGCATGTTGTTAGTTTAGATTAAAGTCTAATTTAACCTCATTTTGCATTTTCTTTTTAATAAAAAAACTATGAGATACATGCTCCCGTGACTTGATCTCAATGATCTAATTAGTTTTTAATATTTTAGAGTGTGGTTTTTGACAAACAGTTTTAGAAACTTTTTGCAGGTATTCATCTAACAACAAGTGGAAAACTCAAAGGAGACAAAAAGGGAAGTATTTTACTTCGAAAAAATATGTTGCTATATTTGAACTTTGTTGTTTTCTTAAGCATCAAATGAATAATGACTTTTTATTATGATTTGATATTTCTTGCTGTGAATTAGCCATTTTTACGATATTTCTATCTTCCTTTCTCTCAAGGCATGTTTAATGGTAGCTTCTCATAACCTCCACCACTAGAGGATATAAGGAAGTGGCACCTTGTCTTATCAAACCTAGAGGTTACTCGTATAATTTTCACAAGAACCCTGAGTGGGTGAGTAAAGTATCTTTATGAAAGAGTAGAAATAAGGTATGATTAGCGTCTAGCCATGGAAAGATCAATATAACTTTAAAAAAAAGAAGAAAGTGAGTAGGGCCTGAAGATACCTTTCTATTCTTTTTCAATGGTACCATCCACTACACACTAAAAATGTTTAATCATACCATATCTTTAGATAGGCTACATCCACTTAAGTATCCCTTACACCAGGATAATCTATAAGGAATACATAAAGAAGAGTCATCCTCTAACATAAATACCATCCCAGTCCTAAATAAAAAATTTCAGAGTTGCCTCCCCATCTTCTTGAAAAAAACAATCTTTATACAAAAATCTTAAAAGATGGTGGACCAGTCTCTATCGTAAAAGGGTGTAAGAGGATAACCCGTTGGGATACTGAACAAGTATGTTGGAAGTGGGTACCATCCTATGGTATGACTAGGTAAACCCGTCAGATTACTGAACAATCTTGCTAGAAGTAGGGCATTCTACCTAGCGAGGGTGATGATCTGACAAACAATAAATAAAATTCCTAAATCTTAAAACTTGTCCAGATGTACGACATTACTTGTAGACAAAGCTGAAAGGAAGTATGTATGGTTAAGAAAAGGTAAATGAACTCCATCACTCCACCATTAGGAACTAACTTTAAGACAATCCTAAGACTCTCTCGCCTACCTCTTCTTAACTATATGTAGGATGTTCTATCCTACAGGTGGGGCCATATTTTAACCATCTCGTCAGACTAATGTGTGAAATTTATCTCTACACTTGGAAAACTATAAATCTTATGCTATTGGGAGAATTGATTGGTTCCCTATATATTTGATTGTGACGTGTCACAATACTTAGGAGTGGGGGATGGGTTTCCTGAGCTGAAAAATGATAAACACTCCCATCTATATTACAATCCATGAGAAGAGGAAGTAGAATCTTTGTCAAAAATTCTATCATATTGTTTTTATGATATCCTGGGCTATTATATCAACAGTTGTTTGTATTAGTATTCTAAATTCTATATTGTTGACATCACTGTGTGTATTATAATCCTACTATACAATTTTATGTTTTGGAAGATTACTTAACTGGTTCTTTGTGTCAATTACAGATCAATAACAAACTGCTAAATTCTCATTACAGATATGTTTTACACACCTATGAACAGAGGAACAAGTTGTTTTATATTGTTACAGATCGATGAAAAGGAAATGGAAAATGGATAATCCTATTCACACTCATTTTTTCCATGCTCCATGCTCCTGTTCACCATGACTGTAAGAAATTGTCCAAGTTGAGTGCTATGGATGAACATCCATTACGAAGCAGATAATTTCCACTTGCACAAGAGGACCCGATGGAGTGCCATCTGGAGGAATAGATGGAGTTCCATTTGGAAGACCAGATGAAGTGCCATATGGAGGATCATGTGAGGTATGTATATACTATAAATGACCATGAATTCATGTAGAAATGATCATTCGAATTAATTACACCCGTTGCAATGGTAAGTTTGATGGATTGAATGGTATATTTTTCGAAATTTATATTGGTAATCAAATTAAAAATTTTAAATGCATTTTTATGATAAAATGTCCAAGTTGAAGACTTGGAAATTGATCTATTTCTCACATAATTTCGTTTGCCTCCAAATTACACACCATTCAAAATTCAAACACAACGCAATCATAGTCGCACATGGCGATTGTGTATGATGAATTTACCCACAAATTCAACTGTTTCCACCTCAATTTCATTAAAACCCGGGTGCTATGCCCCAATTTCCATTTCTCTCATCCTTTGTTTGTTGTGTCACACTCACCCACTGCCTGATTTATTCCCCCTATTCATTCCTTGTTTTGTAATCATTCCCAAATGCTATGAACTAGCCTCCTACACTGAGCTTCTAGCCATTCCTGAATTCGTAGAGTGTAGAGAGATATTCCATCACGTAGGGTGGGAACCATTCTTGGCCAGTCTGCAGGGGCATGCCAATGGCATCTCACTACAATTCACTCTTGGGTTTGATGGGAGACTGGCTCGCATAGGGTCTTTAGCCTTCTTGGTCTTTGAGGAATCTATTTCCTCAGCCACAAAATTGCCACGGGTTGGGGATCGATGGTTCAAACACCATCAATTGGCACATCTAAGCTATAACAGAGTGTTCAAGCCCAAATTTAAAAAATTTTCTAGAGCCAAAGGGTACTCAAAATAATGGATCAAGGATGAATTGATTAACCCCCTGATCATAATTACCAGGCTTATCACTTGTTAAGATAGGTACTCTATTTTCAAAGTTTGTCATTTTCGTATGTTAGCCCATTTTAAATTCAATAAACCCTTGAATTTTCCTTTCTAATTCCTGAAACGTCTTGAGAAAATGAATTCCCAAGTTCCTACAAACTTGGCCAACCCTCAAAAAAATTTATTCCACCATGGCCTCATTAAATTTCTTGTTATAGACGAATTGAAAAAACAAAGCAAGACATGGGACAAATTCCTCTACCAATTCTCAAACCCCCATATCACAGTAAAAACAAGCAAGATATCAGTCAATTTAGGGGTTGTCACTCTATCTAAGCCTAATTCTCCAAAAAATCCAAACCCTCCAACTCAAACTATCTCTCTTTCTGATCAAAAGGCCAAGAAAATTATTGATTCCCCTGCAGCCTCATCTGGTAAGAAAATAAAAAAATCCTACTGATAATTCCCCATTGCCTTCAACACCTATTTATCCTCAACCTAAGAATCTACAAGATGCATTTCAACAAGATTTTCCTTCAGTCCCTACAAAGATGAGAGGAGCCAATCGATTCAAGGGGGGATATTTTCAAAGAAGCACCCAGAGTATGAGTGGAAAACCCAATGTAAAACCTCCAAGCACTTCAGATCCTATCCAGTTTTCTTTTGATCATGAGATCCCCCATAAAAGAATCATAGAAGTTTCTACAGAGGAGTTTGATCCTGATAAAGAGGTCAAATATGAACCTATTACACCAAGTCTCCCTCACAAAAAAAATATTACTCCTTCCTCCTAGATGCCTACACCATATTCTAAATCTGATATAGCTTATACATCCATCAAGGAACCCAAGCCTTATTTTATTGAGCCATCTGATCACACCCCAGTTATTGAGAAATTGCAACAAGAAAATTTTGAAGTTGCTTCAACAATTGACAGAACGAAAAACTATGGATAGGCATCTGCATTGTGGCAATGTTGTACTGCAATAAAAAGTGAATCCTCTTCTGCAATTGGTTGATTAGATGACCACCACCAATCAAATTCTCTGGATGCAATTGAAACATCATAAAATGCCTAAGAAAAATTCCCCAGGGAAAGAGGGAGAAGCTTATAAAGTGAATCCACCCCCTCCTTCACGAGTATAGTTATGTGGGTTGAACCATTTTTGTTTGCAGAGGGACCTGCAAATCCTTAGGCGTGGGGGTAATATTGGGTTGGCATTTTGAATATTTTTTCCAATGGCCAAATCCTTTTTGCATACGACATTATATTTACTATGCTCTGACTTAGCCATTTTTAAGGTATTATCAAGCGTTATACATCAATTCACCATGGAATCTCACAAGGTATGTATAATCATTGTTTTTGCAATGGTCTTACAATTAATTCATCTCAGTTAATTGATTGTGAAGATATAAAGTTATGGTTTTCTTGCAACAGGTCAAAATCACGATCCGATCCTTCATCCGGTCCTTCATCTGGACCTCCATTCGAACCTTCATCCGACCCTTTTTTCAGGAAGTTAATTTGGAGTTCAATTTTTGGGAAGATGAAGCTGGATACGAAAAATATGGCACATGGGTTTTGTGACCAATATACCCAATTAGGTTCCTATGAGTTCATTTCCTAAAATTGTGGACGGATTGAGAGAGGTTCATGGTTCTCGATTCGGCCCTCCAACTCTTGATCCGACACTCCATACTACACTCGGAGCAAAGAGAAATTGGCGGTTGGTCCATTGGTGACCTTTGATGGAAGAATAATGGATGTGGGTTTTATGCCCCCTCATGCCCTCCAGCTATGGATATCGACACATCTCAAATTGGGCAATTGAAATGACTGTTGAGTAGCACACAAAGAGTGTTAAGAAATATGCTGCTGTTAGAATAAATTTAATGAATTTACTATTTTTAGAGAGGGTTGACCCTTCCGGTGGTCAACCTCTCAAGCTCTGTAAACATCTATAAATACTGTTGTTTATTACATGAATAAGAGCAAACAAATTTTATTTTTTTATACATATATTATCACCATTTTGTTATATACTTTGTTTTTATATCAATGTCAGTGTTGCGTTAGCTTTGGGATTGCGATTTCTTGTTGAAGAGATGCCACGACCTTCTAGGGGGCCCACCAGTGTTCTGGGTGATTGTTTATACCAGTACATATTTACATTTCTACAATTTCCTTTCTTAGATTTCGAAATTGTTTCTTTACTATGTAAATTTTTCAATTTCAAATTACTTGTTGTGTGTATCTTTTAATTGCAGATCACTTGTCTAATTCATCTCCCTATACATATTCTCTTATTTGCAGATTACTTTTTGAATTGTGTGTATATCATAGAGGTATGTCCATGGTTGTGTGTTAATGATTAAACTCCTAATATTTTTTCTAATTACACTGTCATTCATTTTTCTCCCTAGTTGTAAATTTCTCTGCAGAGTAATAATTTAGATAGGTTTATTTGTAATTGCAAATACTCTCTATAGGTTTGTTTCATTTGTTAATTTTTCTTCAGCATGATAGGATATAAATGGATTTTGAGTTATGATTTCTAATAACATCTTGGCTTATTTTGAGTATGATTCTTAATGATAGCTTAGTTCACTTCAGGTTATGATTTTTAATGAAATCTTAGTTATGAATTTGAGTTGTGATTTCTAATTAGCATTAGCCAAGACTTTGTAGGTTTTCACAGAGTATTTTCATTGTCATCCTAGTTATGAATTTGAATTAGGAATTTTTGATTAAGTGTTAATTATGAGTTTATAACTTTTCTTGAGTTAGTGATTTTGAATAGGGTACTTTCTAGCAGTTGTGTGACAGAGTGAATGATTGATGTTGAATATTTTCTGCATAATGTTTAAAGATCATATGGATTCCTAGAACATCTAGTGTTTCTTTTATGATGGAAAAAATCTCTATAGACTACCTTATCCACACTTTACATTTCTCTGTAGAAGTTAGCATTGAGTTAATTCCACTTGAGCTGTCATTAGTAGTTAGATGCTATCATGATGTTATTCACCACCAAAGACACAATCGTCACATTTGAATACTATCACAACACTCTTGCTTTTAGCCAAGTAGATTAATGTTTATTCTTTGCAAGATAGAAATAGTTGTGAGTTTTTACTTGAAGAATAGAGTTCACTTGTCAATATAGTTTTGATAGATTAATTGCTTACTTGCTTACTTGCTCGTTCATTCAGAGGTAGATGGATCAAATAATTATGAAATAGATTATTTGATGTTTTTTTATTCAAAGAGGGATTGGATATATTAAATAAATTTGAAATATATTACTTTTTATTTGCTTATTTAGAGATAGATTAAACAGGTCATAGTCCTAGATTGTTTAAAGCTACTTAGGTCAAATAATTCATAGTTCTATAATTTCTTAAAGCTCTTCATTATTTGAGTTTATTGGCATTAGATTAGGTGAGGCTAGGCTATATTAGAGCTCTAGACCCACACATATCGTGCTGACACCTTGAATCCTATGAGCCCCGGGTTGACAATTTAATATCAAATTAGATAGCATATATTTCACTCGACAGGTAGTGCAACATCAATGGGACCTAAGGGTTGGAATCCCAGGCCCACCTAAAATGGGCTATGGCTGGTGGAGCTATGGAGAGCCCTGTTGTAACTGTGTTGAACATAAGGGAGACTCTCATCCCATGTATGTGACTGCTTAGATTTGTACATTCACGGGATGTGAAAAATCATCTGATTGACAACCTCAGTTTGGTCGTCTGTTTGGGGGTGGAAAGTAGTGGATTTAGTGAGCTTGGTGTCCAACAGTGACCAGAGAATCAACCAAAATGTTTTGAGGAACCTGCTATCCTGGTCAGAGATGATGGTCTGTTTTATCCAAAAATGGACCCACACTCATTTGAAGAAGATCTTGGCAGTATCTACAACTGTGATATTCTTCTTGCAGACAATGAGAATGGCCATCTTCGAAAAATGATCAATGACCACAAATAACCAATCATTTCCTTTCTTAGTTGATGAAAGGCTAGACATGTAATCCATTGAGATGGATTCCCAAGGCTTCTTGGGAGTAGGAAGAGGGGTGTATAAACCTTGCTTCTTGATGGTTGTCTTGGAAATGACATAGGTAGTGTAAGATATGATAGACTTGCTGACTTCCTGTCGAAGTTTTGGCCAATTAAAATGTTTCTGAATAACGACCATAGTTTTCTCCATGCCAAAATGTTCTTCCATACGACCTTAGTGGGATTCCCAAATCATCTTTGCACACTCACTTGTAGGAACACATAGATGGCCCAGATGGAATAATAGTCCATCCTGAATGTGAAAATCGGTGACAATCGCGCCTGTATGCAAGAGATGATAGGTGGTGGCGAAGTCTGGATATTGCTGATTAAGTTCGAGCCACTCAAATGCCTCATGTCCACAGAAGTGGAGCACAATGGTGAATGCAGCCACAAGAGGTCAACTGAGGCAGTCAACAACATGATTTGAGATCCCTATCTTATACTTGATGTTGAGATGGAACTATTGCAGGTAGGTGGACTAGTTATGATGGTGGTCATTCTACAATTTCCCATATGTCTGTATGAACTGCAGAGGTTTGTGATCAATGTGGATGATCATGTCCTTTCCCATAATGTAATGTTTCCATTGACGTCAGGCTTGTACAATGGAATACATTTCCTTGTCATAGGTGGGGTATTTCCAAACAGTATCTGAGAGTGTCTCACTGTGGTATGCCACCGAATGACCACATTGAGTGAGAAATGTGCCTATAGCATAGTCAGATGCACCAATCTCAATCTCAAACAATTGCTGCAAATAGGGAAAGGAGAGTACCGGAGCTGAGCATAATAGATGCTTCATATCATCGAATGCTCATTGTTGTTCCTTCCCCCATGCAAAATTTTCCTTTCCATCATCCTTGGTCACCTGACTGAGGGCCCATGCAATATGGGAGAATCCCAACATGAACAATTGGTAGAAGTTGGCCAGTCCTAAGAAGATTCAAAGATTGGTTAGTGTGGTTGGAGTTCGACAATCACATATGACATGGATATTAGATGGATCAACATGTACCCCATGTTCATCAACAATGTAGCACAAGTATTGGACCCAATTCATGCCAAAATATATTTTTTCCAAGTTGGCATATATCTTGTGCTGCCGCAGAGTGCTCAAAACTTGCTAAATATGCCGCATGTGCTCCTCCCAAGTTCTGTTGAAGATGAAGATGTCATCCAAATATACCACCACAAAAGAGTTGGTGAAGTGTATTAATACACATCCATCAACCTCATGAAAGTGGCTGGTGCATTTTTTAAGCCAAAGGGAATGACCAACCATTCAAAGAGACCTTCTTTATATTTGAAGGTTTTCTTCCACACATTAGTTGGTTTGATGGGAACCTAGTGGTAGCCAGAATTTAGGTCAATCTTGCTGAAGAACTTTTTCCCCTTGAGTTGGTCAAGAAGGTCATCAATCCTGGGAATTGGGTACTAGTTCCCGGTGGTGATTTGTTTTAAGGCTCTGTAATCAATGCAGAGTCTCCAAGTCTCGTCCTTCTTCTACACCAGTACAATCGGGCTTCCAAAAGGGGAGGAGATGGGTTTGATGTGCCCCTTTTGAAGAAGCTCTTCGATCTGATGCCTGATTTCATCATTTTCCATCAACGAGTGATGATAGACTGGTCCATAAGGTATAGGTGCACTGGGGGTTAGATCAATTGGATGCTTGACTTGGTAGTGCATTAGTACCCTGATGGGCGAGGAGAATATTTCTATATATTCTTCCACGATCTCGTCCACTTTCTTCTGCTATAAAGAGAGGCTTTGTGTAGAGGCCAAAAATGTGGCAAAAACCTTCTATTTATTGTGAGAACGGATCACAAAGAAGATGGAATTCTCAGTCTGTGAAATGAACTTATTGCATTTCTTAGAAAATATTAAAGAAATAGAAGTAGGCGATGCTACCTATGGTATCCTATACAATTAAATACCCAAAGTAATAATAACACTGCGGGGTCTAGACTCATATATAACATGACACTTCCATAAATATGGTTGTCCTAAAATAACATTACAAACTTCAAGGGGAGCAATATCATACGATACCTCATCTTTGAAAGGCTTGATGTTGTAGGGCAGGCAAAACTATTGGCTGACACAGAGATCTCGTTCTTGCTGAAGCCAACCGATGGTGTAGGGATGCGGGTACAATGTCATTGGCAGGTCCAACTGCTTGACAACCTCTACTGAAATCAGGTTCTTCTGACTACCTCTATCGACAATGAAATGAATCGGAGCCCCCTTTACCCATGTCTGTGAGTGAAAGAGGTGTTCCCCTTCCTCTGGTTCTTCTGGTTCTCTTATCTAGAATTTGGTGGTAGCGAAAGTGGAACTAGATTCAACATCAATAATCCTCTTTCCTCCTTTGGGATATGATTTAGAATCATAATCGACCTCTGAATTAGAATCCTTCAGCTCGACCACAAATGTCTGCATGGAGTGGAATTATTCAGTGTTGTTCCAAGGGATTTTATGGTACTCACACCATTTTCTCGTGTCCTTCTTCATCTTCTCATTTCCCTTCTTGTGTTGCGGCTTCGACTGGTTGTCTTGAGAGTGGCCCTCTTTTCTCTATCCCTTGTTATGTGGGTTGGGGCCACCTTTTCCCTGCTTTGGATATGAGGAGTTTTCATCTCCAAACTCTTGCCTCTTCTTCTTAAATTTATGCTCAATCTTGACACGCTATTTATAAGCCGTACCCAATGAGGTGATTTCCAAAAACTCCATTTTTGTCTAAATTTATCTATGCAAAAAACCATAGTATTTGATCACCAGATGTTGCTAAGAGTATTTGATACCCAATTTGGTGCTCATGGTATGGAAAATATTGGTGAAGTATGGTACTGTCTGGTCCCTTTCTTGATGTAGGGTGTTCCATCTAGTGTATTGGTCCTCGTAGCTTCCAACATGGTAGAATTTTTCTTTAATGGAGTCCCAGAAGGAATCCCATGTAGGGGTAACCAAAAATATTGCATATTCCTCTATGACCATTTTCTCAGAGTAAGTATCCCACCAGTCCTTATCATGGGGGATGACCTTGAGGAGTGAAAAATTAATCTTTTCCCTGGTAGAACAATTGTGGACCAAAAAATACCCTTCAAGTATATTCAACCATTTATCTACAACATCCACATATATTATTCCTTCAAATAATAAAATATCAAAATTTACCTGTACCTTGAAGGGGGTTGCATGGACACTTGATGAAGATGCTTCTCCTATGGGCAACCGTCGAAGGATTTTCCCAAATTTGTCCATCATTTCATTCCTTTCTTATGCGAAGGATTCCTTGAGAAACATTTTAATAGGATCTCCTACTCCATCATATTTATTTTCGTCCCCCATGGATTTTTTCGGGCTTGGCGTGGATGATCTTGCAATGGCTATATTGGTTCAAGTCCCAACTTCTTGTACCCAGATCTTGTCGGGGACATGCACAAAGAAAAATAAATGAAGAGCAAATCAATCTGAATCCACTGATCCAGATTTAGGAGTAGAACAAACTGATTAACACACTGAATACAATAAACAAAAATATATGAAGAACAACATAGATATCCAGTAAACAATATCTTCTATTGAATAAAAAAAATAGGTTGAAACTATAAAACTGCAGAACTAAAAACTTGCTTGAATGGTGGTAGCTATCTATGAGAAGAGATGTGGCTGCAACATGCATCCGTTTGAGAAGAATGATTAGAATGAGGCACCGGAGGCCTTTTTGATATTACTCATGAATTCCAAAACCCTAGTCATCCAAAAACCTAACCCTAGGAGGTGAAATTCCAAAAATCATGTGGGCCCCTATGGGTAAGTTGGTACCTCAACTTCTCGGGGTTGTAACTTTTGCATATGACCTCCGTTTTAGGCGTGTGATAGCCCATTGGAAAGTTATTTCAGAGAAATAAATATTATGTTATCAAAATATAACTTTGTCTATAGTTTGACTATGGATAACGAATAAAACATTGTTTAGGGATCCAAAACGACCCTGGAAGTACAACAAGATGTGCTGACATGAAAACATACAAAATAATCCAGTTGGATTAGATGAGAGACCACCAGTATCCACTTGGAATATGTGTAGGGATTCAAACAACCCCATAAGTGTAGAACCCACAATTACAAAGAAGTAGAGAAGAACGTGTTGAACCAAAAAATAGACAAGAGGAGCCATTTGGAATAGGTGGGTGGCCACCAATATCCACCTGGATCATGTAATGATGTCTTTAGACACCACATGTTTTCTTCACAGGTTATTCCTATTAGAATATTAGTTTTGTTTATTTGTTTCATATCAGGTTACACCCAATACCCAACATGGTATTAGAGCGACTGGTCTTGACCTCGCCCTTTTTCTACAAATCTTGCTAAGAAAAATCCATTTTGTGATTAACTTTGGGCCATGATTTGCTGAATGTTATGGCACAATTTTGTTCTACATTAATATTTACTCTATTCTATTTTACTTAATTTTTTTTACATGTGAACCTTTTTTTTACTCAAATGATCAAAACAAAGTTTTTGGAAATGTACCATTATTATTTTTATTATTATTATTATTTAATTCTAATAATAATAATTTCCTATGATGTAGAAGGTTGAAGAAAAATAAAAC
>JZKD02S2261716.1:18170-33995 GCA_000966675.3 Picea glauca
TCTCTATTTTTCATTTTTCCATATGCTCATAGTTTTAATTTGTTTTAATTTGATTTTTGTTTATAACTTTGTTGTTTCTCTTTCTAACCTTTTACTCTACAGCTGTCATGCCTAGAAGAGCCCAACTGGGCATGTAAGCACCCTTTATTTTCTCATCAAGTGACGAATTGGGTGCAAACAATATCTTAGGGACATATGTTCAGGAAGCGGTGGAGGATTCAAGAAGCTCAGGCTCGATGGTAAGCTCCTTAAAATCAACTTTTATAGTTGTAATTCTTAAAGTGGATAAGCCTGCAAACTTTGGGGATTTTAGTCCCCGAGGTGTAGGACAGTCGGTGATGGAGTGTGTTGTTAAGGCACTCCGTGATGTTAAAGTCACCAGTTCGAAACTTTTGGGGACAAAAAATCTAGCCATGTCAAGGGTTGGTGTGGCTCAGGCTGGGTGCGATCCTCGGGTGATTTTGATGGCTTAGATGCCTCTGAGTCGCAGTTTCTCAGCCACATGTTAGTTCCACAAGTCATGAACAAACTAACAAACAAACAAAAAAAGATTTGGGGATTTTAGACTAATTTCTCTCTGCAACCTAGCTTATAAAGTGATTGCAAAACTCATTGGGATTCGCTTGAAGTAGATTCTATCAAAATCTTTATCAATAGAACAATTTGGGTTCTTAAAGGAAAGGGAAATTTTGGATGTTTTAGGGGTAGCGCAAGAATGTTTACACAACATTAAAACTAAAAGTTGAAAGCCCTAGTTCTAAAGTTGGACCCGCATAAAGATTATGACTGTGTTAACTGGGACTTTCTCAGGCTAATTCTTTTAAAGTTTGGGATAGGTCTAAAGTCTACAAACTAGATTATGAGTTGTGTAACTACTTCAAATTTTGTGATTCTGATTAATGGAGGTCCTACTACTTTTTTTTAAAGTAGACGTGGTGATGTAGGAGCATCGCCATCAATGTTCAAAGAGACCAAGTGGAGGACAACTCAACATCCAACACACACATTCAAGCTGATTTTTTATCCCAAGGAGAGCGGGTTATTTTGATATTTTGAAAAGATTGTAATTAAAGACCTTTTAAATATTTGGAGACTTGAGCCATTGTATGATATCAGAGAATATTGTAATTTATTAAATGCATATAGGATTGTGCAGATATTGCACATCAACTTGTATCTGGGTTGTAAATTCCCATTTATTGTAATAAGGCTTAGTAGGAGAATGTTTTAATTGTAATAGGATAGCATTAAGTAGGATGGAGGGAAAGCTCGAGAAGCCCCCTCATGTATAAATGTATGTAATGTATGCCCAAAGAGGCTGCTGAAGTTTATTTTGTGATTTATGTTGAAGAGAGTTGTAGAGAAGAAATTGAGAGCTGCAAAATCTTTGTAATTTGTTTCTGAATGAATATAATAGAGGAGAATTGCTTTCAGATCTCTGCACATGTTTGCCTTCGAGTAATTGGGTAATGTTATACGATTTTTTTTCTATGTTTTATATGCCTGTGTATGCATGTTATGGTTGAGTGAATGAACCTTTGAGTTTCTGTAAGATTCAATTGTTTCTCTTTTGAAAACACGGTGCAAGGAGTGCACAGTGCCCATGCAAGGAGTGCGAAGGCAGAGTCGCTTACAGACTCGATAGCTCAGGAGAGATTGAGTGAATTATTGCAGAGTGAGTGCAAGGAGTGCACATATACTCATATGAGTATAAATGCTTGAGAAGACCCGTGCAAGGTGTGCACCGGGCCAACAGTTAGTTAAGTGATGAAATATTCTCAAGGAGGATGAGCGCAAGGTGTGCGCAAGAAGATTTTCCAAAAATATCCAAGTCTAAAGTTTTTCAAGTTGCGGGGAAGGGCAAGGAGTGCGCCCAAGTCTAAGTACTTCAAAGTTACCAAAGCTCAATAAGGATAGCAAGTTCATTACTCAAAATGAATTTTGGCCCTCGACCAAGTTTTGGAGAACCTTGGTCATGTTTTGACCATTTTGGGACTTTGACATGCTGATCGAAGGTGGAGTGCCCAGGAGAAGTGGAGATCGCGGGATCTCGCCACCTTTTGTGGAACTTTTTTGGGTTTTGGGATTGTGTAATGGGTATGGGATGTCAGCCCATGGGTTTACCCATGTTGACCTATTTTGTAATGTATAAATATATAGCTAGGTGATGTAAGAAATATGGAGTTCTTGTTGGTTATGTGCAAGAACCTGCGGATTGTAGAATCTTGTGCTAAGTGCATGTATGCAGTGATTGGTTTAGTGCATACTGTTAAGACTTGCAGAGATAAGTGCAAGTGACTGTAAGAAGGCTTTGTGATGTGATATAACTCAGGGAAGGAGGATCTGGTGAGGTGTGCACAGATCTCTTGTCCTATGCGGAGTTGGTCTTCGTGCTTTGTGCATGTAAGAAGATTGATAGAAGATAATAAAGAAGAAGAAGAGTTGGTGGATGTAGCCCCACACTAGGGGTGAACCATGTATATCCTGTGTTATGGTTTCTTTGTGTGATTGATGTGATTTATGCTTAGTGCTTAATCTTTGTATGTTAGATGCATCTGATATGTTATCTTGGTGCTTGGTAATGTGGATGAATTCTAGATCTGATATATCTCTATTTGCTCAGTGCTTGAATGTGTTAGATCTCATTGAATACTGAGTTGTTATGTAAATAGGGTTTTAACTTGAGATGTGAATAAGGATTAAATACTAATGAATGGTAACTACTAAGTGCTCCATTAAGTATTGTGATCACAGATCTGTATCTTGTTAAAATATTGTGTAACTGCAAAGAATATTCTTATCCCCTTTTGTGGATAAAGATAAAATATATTTATTATTGATTAGACCAATCCCCTTTTGTAGATTGATCATGTCGGGCATTGTAATTGACCAAATCCCCTTTTGCGGATTGGTCAAACCCTAATTGTAATAGGTAGAATGACAACTCGGCCCCCAGATTAAATAAAGGTGGTTCTAACAACCAAGAATGAGAAGTCACCCCTGCCAGTGAAAACACACTTCTATTCACAGCTGCCAGATTATATAAATAAGAGAGGCCAACGCCTCATTTAGACACACACTCACTTGTTCATTAGAGCGCAAGTTTGGAGATGCAGTTACAGAAGAAGGAAGAGAGAGAGAGGTGCATCTCTGGGAGAGGAATTTATGTGTTGCTTGGTTCATTGTCTTGGAATTGTATTGGCTATCTATATTAAGGAAGTTTTGTTGGGTTTTCTTCCCCATGAGGGCTTCCCAGGATAAATGTTGTGTACTCTTGTGGTTTTGTTTCTCTCAGTGATCCTATATATGTTATTGTTATCTAGTAAATTCAAAGTAACCTAATAATAGAAGAAAATTTAACATGGAATTAAAGCCAAGCTGAAGAGAGCATATTTCACAGGAAAAAGAAAAATGTCACTGTTGTCATACATGCAAATTAGGGATTTTTATTGAAGAAGAATTTTATTCCCAAATCCATCTAGAAAAGTGAGCCCTACCTCAAGGAACATTTTGTCATCCTCGACGCAACTTTTCAGTGGCTAGATCTCCCGGAAAGTGAAACCCTAGTTTTCACAAAGTATCAAAAGTACCAGAAAACTGGAAGTACTAGTGTACCAGAAGTACCAGAAAACCAAAAATACCGGAAAACTAGAAGCACCAGTCCAGAAATCCGCAGATCAAGTTTGGAGGGGTAAAAATTGGATTTTTTGAAATCTAAATACATCAAGCTACTTGCCTTAGTGAAACTCACCTCCTGGTAAGTTCAAAATTCAATTATGAAAATTTTCATTTTTTGGTCATTTTTCTAGCTTCAGATATAAGATGTCTACAAGAACTAAGTTTGTTGACGAGCTAGAAGGTGTGGAAAACTTTCATGCCTAGAATTATAGGATTTCACTCATTCTTGAAGAGAATGACCTAGAAAGATTCATTAAAGAGAATGTACCAGAACCCCCCGATGTTGTAGCTAAAGATAACACCAAAAAGACACAGCTAGGGCCAATAGAAAGAATCATTGCAGATTCTATCAAAGATCACTTGATTCCTCAAGTGGCCTCAAAGAAGACTCCAAAATAAATGTTTGATTCCATAACCTGATTATATGAAGGAAGGAATATCAATCGGAACATAAATCTAAGAACTCAATTCAATAATACAAGGATGCAGAAAGAAGAAACAATTTAGGAATATTTCTCCAGAATATCACAATTCAAAGAACAACTAGAAGCTAACTTTGTAAGAGTTACAGATAATAATAAATATGTTTCAAATATCGGATGCTACAAATGTCAAAAGTTGGGACACTTTTTGTATGACTTTCCTCAAGGAAAAGGGAAAAGAAAGCATCAAGCTCATGTGGCAGAGGAAGAGGAATCCCCTCCCTCAAAGAAAGCTTTAGCAAAAATTGAGGGTTATGTACTTTAAGTTGAAGATAGTTGATCTGAAGAAAGATAGCAAATTGTGGAGTCCATATAACTTCCCCACACAAAAAACAAAAGTGTCTATGCAGACTTATCAAAGAAAAGGATAAAGAAAGAGATAAAATATTTATTTCAGGTATGATCACTCATGAGAGTGACAAAGAAAGCATATTGTAAGTAAGTTGACAAGTCTCAGCAGAAAGAACTTATGCTGTGACTTGCAGAAGTTATACAGCATGAGAAGGATGTATGATATGATGACATTCAATAAATACCAGACAATATCCAATATTTATATAGGAGCAGGAGGCTCCTAAAGATGAAGAACATAAATGTTCAATATGAAGAAAAATATGGATACTCAAATATAGTGGATGAGATGAAGGTGACTACAGGTTGCTCTGGTACCGTTCTTATAGATGCAGAGGGAGCAGGTTGATCCAATATGAAGTCAGAAAGAAAGAAATGTTTGAACTCAAGAAGGCACCCAGGATATTACAAAATAGAACTTTAAGGATGATGATTAGAAGCTATTAGTTTGGTGCAAGAGGGAGCCATGTCTCCGAGTTCAAAATGGAGGATCATGATTTGATGCAGTTAGGAAAGCAGATGGATGGTGCCTAGTAGATGGGTAGCATGGTATTATACCATGGAAATATTTTGGACCATAAGAGATTTTTTCAGATCCCATAGCTAGACCTTCATAGAGAAGGAGAAAGAGAAAAGACCTTCGTAGAGAAGGAAATATAAATCCCACAGGTAGACCTTCATAGAGAAGGAAAAGAGAAGAGACCTTCGTAGAGAAGGAAGAGACCTTTGTAGAGAAGGGGAATGAGAAATTTGCTAAGGTTGGCCTCTGTCCAAGTGTTGAGTTTTGGATACTCTAGGGACATGCTAGAATACCCTCGTAGAGAGGAATGTGGATGTTTCTCCAAGGGGAAGTGGGAAGATACTCTCCTCTGGCCAAGGATTGAGTAGCCTAGAACACAAAACTTGACCATGTGGAATGGTTAGTTGGCTCTTGAGGTTTGTGTCGTGATCCTGCGTGGATCATGGAAAGGGAGTCTATTCTTTCCCAGACTAGCATCTTAGCTTCTCTAGTTCATGTGGGATGAATAGAAGTGAAGCTATGGTAGTAGTCCTCCCTAGTGGATGGGAGAGATAGATGACTACAAGAGAAGGGAGAACATAAAAGGAAGGGAAAAACTCATAGAATATCTTTTGTGTAAAGATAAGACATCTTATGTGTGAAGATAAGATATCTTTTGTGTGAAGATAAGAAAGAAGTATCTTCTACGTGAAGACGAAAGAAAGAAAGAGTATCTTCTACGCGAAGATAAAGAGAAAAAAACTTTCGATGATTTATAGATATGCCAGTCAGTGATCATGATGCCAGATGACCAAGTGGATTATATTGATGCCTCCTAGTATCTAGTTGACGATGTTACCCAGTTGATGATGTTGGCCAGTTGATGATGTTATCCAGTTATTGATGTTACCTAGCTGATGATGTTGCCTAGTTGATGATGTTATCCAGTGGATGCTACTACCTAGTTGATCCTGACATCTAGTGATCTGTCAAAAGATAAAGAATATTCTTCTTGGTAAGAGGGAGTGTTAAAATATTGTGTAACTGCAAAAAATATTCTTATCCCCTTTTGTGTATAAAGATAAAATATATTTATTATTGATTAGATCAATCCCCTTTTGTGGATTGATCATGTCAGGCATTGTAATTGACCAAATCCCCTTTTGCGGATTGGTCAAACCCTAATTGTAATAGGCATAATGAGAAGTCAACCCCTAGATTAAATAAAGGTGGTTCTAACAACCTAGAATGAGAAGCCGTCCCTGCCAGTGAAAATACACTTATGTTCACACCTGCCAGATTGTAGAAATAAGAGAGGCCAACGCCTTATTTAGACACACACTCACATGTTCATTAGAGCGCAAGTTTGGAGCTGCAATTAGAGAAGAAGGAAGAGATAGAGAGTCGCATCTCTGGGAGAGGAATTTCTATGTTGCTTGGTTCATTGTCTTGGCATTGTATTGGCTATATATACTAAGGAATTTTTGTTGGGTTTTCTTCCCCATGACGGTTTCCTAGGATAAATGTTGTGTACTCTTGTGATTGTGTTTCTCTCAGTGATCCTATCTATGCTATTGTTATCTAGTAAATTGAAAGTAACCTAATAATAGCAGAAAATTTAACATATCCAAGATAGATTGCAGACACCCGAGTCCTGCAACCACCCCTGCCTCTACCTTGGGCGAGACTTCATCTACTTCACAGGTGTTGCCGAAAGGGTCGATAGTTAGGGTTTTGTTGGTGTGTTGTCAAAGCGTTGAACCCTGCGTTTTCCCCTGTGCCAACAAATGGTTCTTTTGTCGGGACCTAAAACTTTGATTGCTGGGAACTGACAGAAATGAAAAGCTCTGTGTGAAGATCTGCTGCTATAGTGCGCAGTATTCTGCTTGAATTTTGAAGCTCTGTGCTAAGAAAGAAACCAGATTTGAAGAAAAGAGGTAAGATATTAAAGCTTTGTGCTATGGGAAAGGTAAGATAAGTGGAAATTTTTTCTTCGAAAGTATGGATCTAGGTATGTTTGATAGATTTTGTCCTAGCTTGAAAACTAGGGCATAGATAGAAGAAAGAAGATTTGATATGAATAGATCTGATAGAAATAGTGAAAGATACGTTATTCCTATGCATAGAAAGAATTGTTGGACTAATAAGTGGATGCAGGATCCTAGAAATAATTTTTTGTAGATACATTACTATGATCCCAGTGCGCAGTACAAGAAAGGTTGGGGATCATTTAAGAGAAAGAGAGGATTGACTCTTTGCTATAGTTGCAGAAAACCGGGACATATTGCTAAGGAATGCCCTGGTAGAGGTCCTATTTTCCTTTGTTGCAAGGCTACTGGACATGATGTTTTAGATTTCCCTAGAATGATTGCCAAAGTTGAAAAGATGAATATATAAAACCATGAGGAAGGTCAAGAGACTAAGAATATGATACAGAACCAAAAAGAATCAGAGACTATATTATTGCAGATAAAATAAACAATGAATGAGCATAAAGATGACAGTTTATCAGAGATCATGGAAGAGAAAGAGAAAATAGAAGTAAGAATAGGAGACTTCGACATAGATTGTACTTTGGATGAAGAAACATAGGTGAATATTATGACGGAAAGAACCTGGGAATTCTTAGGAAAACCTGTTATGGTTCCTTCATTGGGAGGAATTGGATTGTTTAAAGGAAAAGTGATAACCCTATGTGGAAGACTTACTCATGTACCTATGATTGCTCATGGAACATCGACAGAAGAAGAATTTGAGGTTATCAAGTTTTTTGAAAACAACGCCCCATTTCCACTTTTGTTAGGTAAGACCTGGATTGAGAAAAATTACATCCGAAGGAAATAAGAAGAGAAGGCTATAGAACAAAAAAAGAAGGAATTAAAATATTTCATGGCTAGGAGAATATCACACTTAATAGAAGAACAAGAGGACAAGTCAAAGCAACTCAGGGCTAGCGACATGGCTGTCGAAATAGAAATAATGCAAGAAGGCTTAAAGAACCTATCCATGCAGGAGAGTAGAGAATCTAAAGAAGAAGTATTTCCCTTGAACCCTGTGAAGGACATTCAACAATGCGAAGTGACTATGCTAAGAGGAGATAGGAATAAGAATGGAAAGAGGAATCCAGAGACACAGATCACAGGAAAGAAAGCTAGGAAGCTCAGTAAGAAGAAAGCAAAGCTAGAAAAATTATAGGAGGTTCCAGAGAGGACTTCGCAGAAAGAAGATTTATAGAAGTTGAACCTCGCCAGAATATCAGAACAACATAGATTGTCACTTCGCCACGTCGAAGCAATATGACCATTGGAGGCGTCCCAACCGTTAGAACGATGCTCCAAAATGGCTAGAAATGCAGTTATTACCAGAACGATCACCCTTGGACCGTTGGGACCATGCCGTAATGGTTGGAATTGAATTGATGAAGGAAGTCCTACCCATTGGAAGAGTCTGTTACACCGATGACTATTTAGCCCGATGAATGTCTTACCATGGACACTTTTGCAAATTATGATTATCAGAGCCCCCAGAGAATTAGATTGTTTTCATGCAATGCTTATTGTGACCTCGTTGTTGATCTGATTCCCTTGATTGTTTTCCCATCAACCTGAGATACCCTCCCTTAAGCGTGTATGTCCGAAGAACTTAGCGCAGTAGAGGAATCTGTGAAGGAGATCCTTATTGACCTCATGGCTGATAACTGCTCATGGATCAAAACCATCCCGAACTGCAAATGAAGAGAAGAGAAGCAAACATCGTGATGACTTAGCGAATGTGAAGCTCATCCCATCAATCCTGCCCAACTACATCCCACCTCTGGCCGGCACGGTGAGTCATGACAGTGTCCTAAGGGACACTGACTACACCCTGATTACTGCGTACCTCCCGAAGGGGATATGCGTAGCCAAACCACGAATGGAGAAAATTTTGACGTTGAAGGTTAGTGACTTCAACTTGGGAGATCACAAGAACTTCATTTTGCTAGAACCGCATAAGTATTTGACCAAGACGAAGGGGAAGAAGATGAAGATCATCCCCCAACCCTGGACCATGGACATCACGAGGTCCACCAGCTTGAATGTAATGAAAATGCCACACTTTGGAAGACATTAGAAGGTTAACGCATACGTTAAGCTCCTATTGTCATGCTTCCATGGTGGTTACCTATGGTTGATAGGCGTATCATAGTATATCTGACGTTGATCCACAGGATCATCGGATTAAGCATGCAAGGACTATACCCACAAGACTTTTATTTGGGGAAGGCTGCAGATCGCACCCCGATGCAGAAAATCAAAGACACTTATGGCGATGTTGAAAAAGGGAAGCGCGGATACAAGGTCACTTCCATTGAAGATGGCGCAGTGAGACTAGCTTTCCATTTGATCACTGGTAAGCTAGTCCGGAAGAACAGACCCATGCAGGTCACAGGCTTTGTTGTTGACTTTGCAGGAAAACACATGGAAGGATTACAGATGAACTGGGTGAGCTATCTCGTTAACCAGTTAGAACAGGACTACCGCGAAGCTCAAGACCTAGACTATGAGTTCCATTTCATTTGGCTACTGATCCTCATATCCTTCACTACTTGGGATATGCCAGAAGGTGCAACCTTCCCTGAAATTGAACCCTTCGAACCCTTAGCTGCAAATTTCACCACGCTCTGGTATTTGAGCAACATGGATAAACAATGGTAGTCAAACGTGGTGTTTCACACCCAATACCTACAGTTGAAGAGGGATATTGAGTCCTTCCCTCGCATGACGCCCAATACACTGAATCGGTTCAGGCCAATCATAAAGTTCCACACAGATAGACGTTTTATTTATATCACTGCATGCGGAGATGAACATAATGAAGAACTTCAATCCTACCACAAGCTCATAGAGGAGGATATGGAAGAAATAACTAAGGAATGGCCTGCAGAGCTCCTTATTCCAGTCAATTAGACAGAACTATCTGACCCTGACCTAATCGAAAGTCCTATGGTCACTTGTGAAGAGTACGATGCACCCAATAGTAGTAGAAGGAAGAAGAAGGAAGAGGCATAGGAGCTGGACAACACATTAGAAGAAACTGCAGATGATTCACCCGACAAAGGAGGAGATGACGAAGTACATCAAGAAAAGGGAGGAAGAAAGACAAACAGGAACCAATTGAAGTGACACCACCTAGAGATCGCCTTACAGAGGCAGAGGCTTCCAAGAAAAGAAAGGATTCTCCACAGAAACCCTCATCTAGAAAGAAGAGCTACATGAATAGACCGAAGTTGCAGAATGTGCTCATAGTCAATGACTTTGACTTCATTATTGCAACTGTATCAGATGCCTCGGAGGATATTTTGCAAAAAATTGAAGTAAAACAAGAGACCATGTATGATCGGATTGAGGTAGAACTCAAAGGGGTACAACAAGCCCTCTACGACAATTGCGCAGTATCTATTGCACCACCGCCATTATAAGGAGCAGAATTGGGAGATGAGCCTGCCTAGCTACACAAAATAGCAGATGCGACAAAATCCCACCTTTGTCATGTCTAGGAGGAAGAAGAATAGGCCACAGAGGCCCTGAAGAAAGAAAAAGAGGAAGCCATAGAGAAACGATGAATTGAGCAGAAGGAAAAAGACGACCTTCAAGCGAACTTTGTAGAAGATAGAGCCCAAATCTAGAAGGAGAAAGAATAGATGCTTGCAGAGTAGATTGGAATTAAAGAAGCAGTCACCATACCACTTCGCTCTATGACGGGCTTGGAACAGATAGAAGAAGGAACTGTTGAAATCCAGGTGGGGAATCTTGCTTATGTCATTCAACATATTCAAGTAAGAGTGGAAAAATTGGAGTTACAAACCATGCCAAGCACTCTGCAGGAAGTGCGAGACCAGAGAGAAGACATTGTGAGGAGTGCAGCCGAGAGAATCAAAGAATTAGCCTTGGAATGAAAACAACTCAGCATTCAAAGTGCATAGACCTACAAGCGCCTTGCAGAGGACCCTGAGCTCAAGACATTAGAGTCACATCTCCAAGAAGAAAATTAGCAAGCAACAACAATGTAGGCACAATTGAAACTACTGTCAGTGTTCGAGAGGATGAAACGTTCCCAGGAATAGCACACTGTTCATCAATAGGTTTATGCCATATAGAGTAAAGTCATGGAAGTGACTTAGAGACTCCAGCCAGTGCAGGATAAATCTTACACACTTTTCGAGGAGATCGAAGGACAGGGTGCACAACTAGAGAAAGCGGTCACCACGGTAGAACAACGCTTGGAAGGACTAGTGACTGAGCAAGTTATTCAGGATTTCATAGAGCATGAGGCTCTGGCGAAGCAGCAAGTCGAAGTGGCTCGAGCCAAACTCAAGACATTTGAAGTAAGATTGCCTAGATCAGAGTGACTCAGGACGAGTCACAGGTGAGTGTTGGGGGCTTGTTGGCCCTTGACCAAGTTTTGGAGAACCTTGGTCATGTTTTGACCATTTTGGGACTTTGACATGCTGGTCAAAGATGGAGCGCCCAGGCGAAGCAAAGATCGTAGGATCTCACCACCTTTTATGGACCTTTTTGGGTTTTGGTATTGTGTAACAGGTATGGGATGTTGGCCCATGGGTTTACCCATGTTGACCTATTTTGTAATGTATAAATACATAGCTAGGTGATGTAAGAAAGATAGAGTTCTTGTTGGCTATGTGAAAGAAACTGCGGAATGTAGAATCTTGTGCTAAGTGCATGTATGTAGTGATTGGTTTAGTGCATACTGTTAAGACTTGCAAAGCTAAGTGAAAGTGACTGTAAGAAGGATTCGTGCTGTGACCTAACTCGGGGAAGGAGGATCTGGAAAGGTTGAGCAGATCTCCTTTCCTATGCAGATTCGGTCTTGGTGCTTTGTGCATGTAAGAATATTAACATAAGATAATAAAGAAGAAGAAGAGTTGGTGGATGTAGCCCCACACTGGGGGTGAACCACGTATATCCTATGTTATGGTTTCTTTGTGTGATTGATGTGATTTATGCTTAGTGCTTAATCTTTGCATGTTAGATGCATCTGATATGTTAGCTTGGTTCTTGGTAATGTGGATGAATGCTATATTTGATCTATCTCTATGTGCTCAGTGCTTGAATGTGTTAGATCTCATTGAATACTGAGTTGTTCTGTAATTAGGGTTTTAACCTGCGATGTGAATAAGGATTAAATACTAATGAATGGTAACTACTAAGTGCTCTGTTAAGTATTGTGATCACAGATTTGTGTCCCAGCCAGGTTGTAGACACCTGAGTCCTACAACCACCCCTGCCTCTACCTCGGTTGAGACTTCATCTGCTTTGCAGGTGTTGCCGAAAGGGCCAATAGTTAGGGTTTTGTTGGTGTGTTATCAAATCATTGAACCTTGGGTCTTCCCCTGTGCCAACAAGGAAGAATTCCTTTTTCTTGGAGGATGAGCGGACGAGATCCAGTCAGACGAATCTAAGATCTTGCGTGACCATCATATTTGGAAAAAGGTACGTGAGAGATAACCCTTGAAGTCTTTCAGACTTCATGTATTCAGAAGTTCTTGAGTTTGTGTCATGGAGGAGACAAGTTTCCTAAAGCCCCGGGATCTGAAGTAAATATGGGCCGTTCATAGTGAGTACACATGTAAGCAGATCTCAGAATTCATGGGTTCGACAGTCTGGAGAATGAAGGTGCAAAGTCTTATGGATCAAGAATCCTCGAAGGCTGGAGCAGATCCAGACCATCCATTTGCAAGGAAACGGGGACCGTAGATCATGACTCCTTACCACTTCAGAGTTTGACGATCCATGGAAGTGTATTTGTTAACCTCTCGGAACTCTCGAAGGTCGGAGTCTCAGAGAGGATCGTAACCATTGGTTGCTGGAGAGGTGTGGACCGTCGATTGATCCCCTTTGCGAGTTTGCCAGTTTGACACTCTGGAGGATTTGAGGTGTCGTGTGGTGAAAAACTCTGAAGCCCGGAGCACAGAGTAGACAGGGACCATTGATCTAAGGTAAGTATTAACCATCTGATCTGTTGATTCAGAGGTCAATACTCTGGGAGTATGGCATGTTGGAGCGGGTAGAATACCTGAAGCCCAGAATCTCGAAGACGAGGTGAACTGTAGATCTCGACACTTATTGAGAACCATTGATCTCCGCCATAGTTCGCATATTCATGAATTTGGCATGCAGGAGGATTGTTGGTTGTATTTTTTAGAACTCCCGAATCCTGGAGCTCTGAAGTGCCGGAGTTCTTGAGGGTTAAAGAGTTTAGCCCATGTTTTTTCCCAAGGTCACGTGGATTTCTTCGTTGACGAGATAAGACTCTCTCGAATGTAATTTTTCACGTAGGGAGAAGAGTAAAGGCCTATGAAAAAGGAATTCAAGGGCTTAGTAAGGGCCCGTGAGCTAATTCATATCCTTAGCGTAAGGATTCTTAGACCAAGAGGTGGGGGGGGTTTTCTTCAAGTGGTATCAAAGCCCGAATTAAGCTTTGTAGGAAAAATAAAACTCAAAACCATGATGCCAAGGAGACGTAGAGAGAGACCAATGGTCAATGCAGCCATGGTAGAAGAGATGAGACAACTTTGTTCAAGGTTGGATGCCATGGAGACAACATAAATAAGAGCACCTGAAGCCGGTGACGTTAGCGAAGCCAAAATTGAAGATGTTGAAGCATAAGAAGTTGCAGGAGAACAAACAATAGAGGAACGACTACTAAGAGATGTTGTTAAAATAGGATCTAGAGAAAAAATGAAAGTCCCAATGTATGAAGGTAATTTGGATGTGGAGGAACTACTTGACTAGATAAGTGCTTTAGACAAGTACTTTGATTATGAGGAGATTGATGACGAGAAGAAGGTAAAGCATGATGTGACCAGATTGAAGGGACATGCAACATTATGGTGGGACAAATTGCAATTTGACATAAGATGCAAAGATAAGTCCAAAATTAAGAATTGGGATAGAATGGTGGCTAAGTTGAAGGCTAAATTCATACCCAAGGATTATGAGATAAATCTATTCAAGAAGTTGCAGAACCTAAGGCAGAAATGGTTGTTAGTAAAGGAGTACACTGAAGAGTTTTACAGGATGAACATAAGAGCAAGACATAGGGAGAATGACGAAGAAAAAATTTCTAGGTATATTAATGGCCTGAGATATGAAATCCAGGATGCGATAAACATGATGAAAATGAGGATAGTGGAAGATGATTATTAGGTAGCCCTAAAATCAGAAGAAAAGTTGGCAAGGGATAAAAGTCAAAGAAACAGAGGAAAGAGTCCAAACAGAGGTAGAGGAATTGTCAGAGAAAACTTCCAGAAACCCAGAGGAGAAGATGGAAAGTATCATAGTCAAATAGAGAAAGGATGAAGCTCTAGAGGAGGAAACTATGGAGAAGGAAATTCTTTTTCCAAAGGAAAAGGAAGAGGTAGAGGAGGATAAGTGAAGTGCTATGCCTGTGGAAAGACAAGGCACATGTCTTGGGAATGTCTTGAGAAGAAAAATATAGGAACTGGAGAAGCTCACATTTTTGAAGCACAAAAGAGGAATGTGAAGACAAAGATGAAGGAAGAAGCAACAAAATAAGGAAGATCACTCATGATGAGGAAAGTTCTCATAAAGCCAAAGAAAGAGGCACGAGATCCAGTTCATAGGAATAGAATGTTTGCAATGCAAAATATAGGGTATGCAAAGTGATCATAGACAATGGGAGTACTGATAATTTAGTATCCACAGAGATGGTGGAAAAAATGAAGTTGGAGAAAACTGCACATCCGAATCCGTATAAGGTGTCATGGTTGCGGAAAGGACATCAATTCATGGTAAGTCAACAATGTAAAGTTGAATTCAAAATAGGTGGTTATAAAGATGAAGTCTTATGTGATGCCATATCTATGGATTTTTTCATGTTCTGTTGGGAAGAACATGGAAATATGATAGGAATGTCATACATGATGGGAGGAAGAACACTTATACCCTTGAGAAAAATGGGTATACACATATGTTGCTTCCAATAGAAGACAAGGGAGTTAAAGAAGAAGCTAATCCTAGTATACTTCTCATGAGTGGGAAGGAACTCTTGAAATAAGTAAAAAAAGAACAGGAAATGTAGTTTGTTGTTGTAGGTAAGATGAGAGTCATTCTCACAATCACTTCTATGAATGATTTTCCTATGGAAGTTTAGGAGTTGTTGGATGAGTTTGTTGATATTGTGGTGGATGAGTTACCTCACTCTTTACTGCCCATCAAGAGTATTAGTCACCATATTGACCTTATTCTGGGAGTGAGTTTTCTGAACAAATAAACATACAGATTGACCCCTCAAGAGAATGAAAAGGTCAAGAAGCAAATCCAAGAATTGTTGGATAAGGGTTTGATTAGGGAAAGTTTGAGCCTGTTTGTTGTACCAATTTTGTTGAGTCCGAAGAAGGATGGAGGTTGGAGAATGTGTACAAATTCTAGAGCCATCAACAAGATAACCATCATGTATAGATTTCCTTTACCCAAAATGGATGATTTAATGGATTGCTTGAGTGGAGCTATTTATTTTTCCAAGATAGACTTGAAGAGTGGCTATCATCAGATCAAGATGAGAAAAGGGGATGAATGGAAGACAACCTTAAAAACAAATGAAGGATTGTATGAGTGGCTTGTTATGTCGTTTGGCTTAACAAATTCCCCAAGTACATTTATGAAGTTGATGAACGAAGTACTCAAATATTTTATTGGTAAGTTTGTGATTGTTTATTTAGATGATATTCTAGTTTTCAGCAAGACTAAGGAGGAGCATCTCAGACACTTGAAGATGGTGTTGAGAAGACTACAA
>JZKD02S2261716.1:34045-46737 GCA_000966675.3 Picea glauca
ATGTTTTTTCCCAAGGTCACGTGGATTTCTTCGTTGACGAGATAAGACTCTCTCGAATGTAATTTTTCACGTAGGGAGAAGAGTAAAGGCCTATGAAAAAGGAATTCAAGGGCTTAGTAAGGGCCCGTGAGCTAATTCATATCCTTAGCGTAAGGATTCTTAGACCAAGAGGTGGGGGGGGTTTTCTTCAAGTGGTATCAAAGCCCGAATTAAGCTTTGTAGGAAAAATAAAACTCAAAACCATGATGCCAAGGAGACGTAGAGAGAGACCAATGGTCAATGCAGCCATGGTAGAAGAGATGAGACAACTTTGTTCAAGGTTGGATGCCATGGAGACAACATAAATAAGAGCACCTGAAGCCGGTGACGTTAGCGAAGCCAAAATTGAAGATGTTGAAGCATAAGAAGTTGCAGGAGAACAAACAATAGAGGAACGACTACTAAGAGATGTTGTTAAAATAGGATCTAGAGAAAAAATGAAAGTCCCAATGTATGAAGGTAATTTGGATGTGGAGGAACTACTTGACTAGATAAGTGCTTTAGACAAGTACTTTGATTATGAGGAGATTGATGACGAGAAGAAGGTAAAGCATGATGTGACCAGATTGAAGGGACATGCAACATTATGGTGGGACAAATTGCAATTTGACATAAGATGCAAAGATAAGTCCAAAATTAAGAATTGGGATAGAATGGTGGCTAAGTTGAAGGCTAAATTCATACCCAAGGATTATGAGATAAATCTATTCAAGAAGTTGCAGAACCTAAGGCAGAAATGGTTGTTAGTAAAGGAGTACACTGAAGAGTTTTACAGGATGAACATAAGAGCAAGACATAGGGAGAATGACGAAGAAAAAATTTCTAGGTATATTAATGGCCTGAGATATGAAATCCAGGATGCGATAAACATGATGAAAATGAGGATAGTGGAAGATGATTATTAGGTAGCCCTAAAATCAGAAGAAAAGTTGGCAAGGGATAAAAGTCAAAGAAACAGAGGAAAGAGTCCAAACAGAGGTAGAGGAATTGTCAGAGAAAACTTCCAGAAACCCAGAGGAGAAGATGGAAAGTATCATAGTCAAATAGAGAAAGGATGAAGCTCTAGAGGAGGAAACTATGGAGAAGGAAATTCTTTTTCCAAAGGAAAAGGAAGAGGTAGAGGAGGAGAAGTGAAGTGCTATGCCTGTGGAAAGACAAGGCACATGTCTTGGGAATGTCTTGAGAAGAAAAATATAGGAACTGGAGAAGCTCACATTTTTGAAGCACAAAAGAGGAATGTGAAGACAAAGATGAAGGAAGAAGCAACAAAATAAGGAAGATCACTCATGATGAGGAAAGTTCTCATAAAGCCAAAGAAAGAGGCACGAGATCCAGTTCATAGGAATAGAATGTTTGCAATGCAAAATATAGGGTATGCAAAGTGATCATAGACAATGGGAGTACTGATAATTTAGTATCCACAGAGATGGTGGAAAAAATGAAGTTGGAGAAAACTGCACATCCGAATCCGTATAAGGTGTCATGGTTGCGGAAAGGACATCAATTCATGGTAAGTCAACAATGTAAAGTTGAATTCAAAATAGGTGGTTATAAAGATGAAGTCTTATGTGATGCCATATCTATGGATTTTTTCATGTTCTGTTGGGAAGAACATGGAAATATGATAGGAATGTCATACATGATGGGAGGAAGAACACTTATACCCTTGAGAAAAATGGGTATACACATATGTTGCTTCCAATAGAAGACAAGGGAGTTAAAGAAGAAGCTAATCCTAGTATACTTCTCATGAGTGGGAAGGAACTCTTGAAATAAGTAAAAAAAGAACAGGAAATGTAGTTTGTTGTTGTAGGTAAGATGAGAGTCATTCTCACAATCACTTCTATGAATGATTTTCCTATGGAAGTTTAGGAGTTGTTGGATGAGTTTGTTGATATTGTGGTGGATGAGTTACCTCACTCTTTACTGCCCATCAAGAGTATTAGTCACCATATTGACCTTATTCTGGGAGTGAGTTTTCTGAACAAATAAACATACAGATTGACCCCTCAAGAGAATGAAAAGGTCAAGAAGCAAATCCAAGAATTGTTGGATAAGGGTTTGATTAGGGAAAGTTTGAGCCTGTTTGTTGTACCAATTTTGTTGAGTCCGAAGAAGGATGGAGGTTGGAGAATGTGTACAAATTCTAGAGCCATCAACAAGATAACCATCATGTATAGATTTCCTTTACCCAAAATGGATGATTTAATGGATTGCTTGAGTGGAGCTATTTATTTTTCCAAGATAGACTTGAAGAGTGGCTATCATCAGATCAAGATGAGAAAAGGGGATGAATGGAAGACAACCTTAAAAACAAATGAAGGATTGTATGAGTGGCTTGTTATGTCGTTTGGCTTAACAAATTCCCCAAGTACATTTATGAAGTTGATGAACGAAGTACTCAAATATTTTATTGGTAAGTTTGTGATTGTTTATTTAGATGATATTCTAGTTTTCAGCAAGACTAAGGAGGAGCATCTCAGACACTTGAAGATGGTGTTGAGAAGACTACAACAAGAGAAGCTATTAGTAAATTTGAAGAAGTGTTCTTTTATGAAAAGAAAACTTATATATTTGTGGTTTGTAATCTCTTCAAATGAGTTGAAGATGGATCTAGAAAAGGTGAGGGAAATCATAGAATGGCCTTCTCCAAGAAGTGTGTTTGAGGTAAGAAGTTTTTACAGGAAATTCATTAGGAATTTCAGTAGTATTTGTGTACCCATACTAGACACCATAAATAAGGAGCATAGATATTTTAATTGGACATAAGAGGCTGAGAAAGGATTTAGAGTATTGAAAGAGAAGATAACAGAACAACCTATCTTAGTTCTACCAGATTTTAAGAAGACCTTTCAAGTCAAATGTGATGCAAGTGGAGTATCTATTGGGACAGTTTTGAGCCAAGACAATAAATCTATTTCTTATTTCAGTGAGAAAATGAATGATGTTAAGATAAATTATTCCACGTATGACAAGGAGTTGTGTGTTTTAATACAAGCCTTGAAAAAGTGGAGGCATTACCTTATCCCGAAGGAGTTTGTTTTATATACTGACAATCAAGATTTGTGGTTTATAACTAGGCAAGAGAAATTGAACCAGAGACATGCCAAATGGGTAGAATTCATGCAAAATTTTACTTTTGTTATTAAGAATATTAGTGGAAGTGCTAACATAGTTGTAGATGCTTTGAGCAGGAGATGTTTGATCTTGTAGGAATTCCAAGTGGAGGCCTTAGGATTTGAACACCTCAAGGAGATGTATTAGGAAGATCCAAATTTCAAAGAATCTTATGAAGCATGTGAGAACCCTTTTCTAAGGGACATAAATTAGTGGATGCAATTTCTGATCCAAGATGGACTGTTATTCAAGGGATGTCGATTGTGTATCCTGAAATGCTCAATGAGGGATAACTTGTTGAAGGAGAAGCATAGTGGAGGATTGGATGGAAACTTTGGCCATGATAAGACATATGCACAGTTGAGTTCTTCATACCATTGGCCAGGCATGAGGTCTGATGTGAAGAAGTTTGTAGACATATGCAAAATCTGCCAATATGCCAAAGGAAAGAAACATAACACTAGATTGTATCAGTCATTTCCTATTCCAGACAGGTCGTGGGATGCTATAAGCATGGATTTTATTCTGGGATTTCCAATAACCCAAAGGGGAAGCGATTCTATATTTGTGGTAGTTGACAAAWTTTCAAAGATGGCACATTTCATACCATGTYAGAAAACCAGTGATGCTACCCACATAACAATKTTTTTTTCAAAGAGATAGTGAGATTACATGGGTTGCCYAGAAGTATAGTCTCGGACARAGMTATTMAATTTGTGGGACTRATCCAGATGGATCTCRGYGRCCATCCACCTTTTCCATTGAATCACCATTTTGAGCCTATGGTTTTGRTAAACCATGATATTCACCCTTTTGATGGGGAATGGAATGTAATGTCATCTTCATTTGTTAATTACAAACATCATGTAATGATTTCCTAGTGGTCCTATGTACATGCCTAYAACATAGCATTAATGCACCGGATCCCATTAGWACTYCACAGTTAAGYGCACTCAGGATAGAGTAGTACTGGGATGGGTGATCACCTGGGAAGTATTAGTGTTTTACATGCCTATGGAATTTTATAAACTTAGTCCAATTTATCCCACATGCATCATGGGAATTGTTCTCCTCTCACTTTCTCATATATAATTGAGGTGAAGGAGGCCCTTTAAGCATGTAATAGAGTGTGATGTAAATCTTCTTGTGAATGAAGCATAGTCAACATCTCTTTTTGTTTAGAGATAAGCTACCCGATTTTTTCAGTTTGTGTTCTACAATGTTTTTCTATCTTATTCAGTAATAGAAGTTGGGTTTCACTATATTTATGTGTTCTCTTCTATATTTTTGTGTATTTTATTGTTATATCTCAGTTATATTTCTGCCTTCATGTTTTTCTCAAAATAATCTGGATCAGTGGTATCAGAGCAGGTTGCTCCTTGTTTCTCAGAGCAGGTCCCTGACGAGGTCGCGGTATAGAGAGTTGGGTCTCGAGCTAGTTTTGATTAAGGAAGACTGCTCTCGCTAGCCCAAGTGACCTCCCATGGCAGAAGAAAAGAGAGGTGACAAAGTAGGAGATCCTTTCAAGACATTTCTCGAGGAATCCCTCGTGCGACATAGGAACGAGATGATGGAAAACTTTGCTCGGATCCTTCGAAGACTACAAATGGAAGCAGTTGAGACATCTTCGACAAGAAGCCATTTTGAAAATGTGACACCCTTCAAGGTACATGTCAATTTTGATATCCCTTATTTGAAGGCCAGATAGATGCAGAGGCTCTATAAAAATGGTTGAATCTTCTAGAAGGTTATTACTTTGTCCAAATTTTTTTCGACAGTGAAACGATCACTTTCACGCTCCTTAAATCCCTTCCCCATGTCAGAGCTTGGTGGGAAGGTTACTGGGAGAGGTACACCACAGATGGATCTACACTATTTGGGAGAGAACCCACTTGGGAGGCCTTTGTTGATTCCCTAAAGGAGGAGTTCTACCCTGTCGGAAACTATGATGACCAATACATGAGATGGATAACTTTGTGTCAAAAAAGAGACCAGACAGTGCCAAAGTACACCAACATCTTTCATACCTTGCGCTCAAATTTGGGTATCAAAGACTTCGAGCAACACCTAGTTTTGAAGTACCACAGTGGTCTACACAGGTACTTCCAAACATAAATGGATTTCTTGGACATCTCCGCACTGGGAGTTGCTTATCGATATAAAGTAAAAATTGAGCAGAAATTCAAGAAGCAGAGTAAGTGGAAGAAGCATGGAAAAGGAAAATATAAGTCACATAATGAAGGATAGAGAAAGAATGGCCAACCTCAAGAGAGCCAGTCCCAGATGCAGGAAAAGAAGGGTAACATGAAGCCTAAGAGAGACACTGAAAAGTGGTGTGAGTTCCACAATAGCCCTTGGCACAATACTGATGAATGTTGCTCAATACAGTCATTGGTGGCCGAGCTCAAAGACAAAAAGTCGAACCTTGAATTGGACCTTGACTAAGAAAATAATAAAAGGAGATAGATTATTGATGCAAAAACCACTGCTACTGTTGCAACTACGAAAATCCAACCAGAAGAGGATCCTGAGGAGGGGGAGTGCCTCTTCCATTCACAGATGTGGGAGAAGGGGACCACACTGCATTTTATTGTTGATAGTGGAAGCCAAAATAACATCATCTCAGCAGAGGTTGTCAAGCGGTTGGATTTTCAAACAACACCACACTCACAGCCATACAACATCGAGTGGCTTCGCCAGGGTCAAGATATTCGTGTCAGCCAGAAGTGTCACCTGTCCTATGAAATCAATCCCTTCAAGGATGAGGTATTGTGTGATTTTTCCCCACTATAAGTATGTGATGTTATATTAGGCCAACCATATATGTGGATACATCATTCCATTTATGAGTCTCAACCCCGTAGCATCATTGTTACTTTGGGGGGTCAGCTATACAGGATACCAGAGGTAGTTCCGACTATTTTCCCACCAAAACAATGCCACAGAGTAATCTCTCATATTGAAAAGTTTAGCATATTCAAAATCCAATCATAAGGTGAATAGAAGGACACTGCAACCACTGTATCCTTAGCCCAAGACCTTTTTATCCATCAGAAGGAGATCGACAAAATTGTAGAAGAGTACAAAGATATTCTTGCTGCACCTACGGGGATGCCTCCACACTGCCCAGTAAAGCAAGGTTATAACAGAACCCTTCATACTCTTCATGTTTCATCTTCACCAATAGATTCGTCCCACACTCAAGTAGATCATGTAGCTATATTGGTTGAACAGATCCAACCCCTCTAGCAACAGGTTCATGACAACCTTCAACAAGCTAAGCAGGACAACTTCTTCAATAAGGGAAGCAACACACCAAGCTTCATATTTAGCAGAAGTGTCCCTGTCTTCCAAGGGAAATTGACGCAATGGGGACCATTGCTTCCTAAGGGGGGAGGAATTATCTAGATGGATCTCGGTGGCCATCCACCTTTTCCATTGAATCACCATTTTGAGCCTATGGTTTTGATAAACCACGATATTCACCCTTTTGATGGGGAATGGAATGTGACGTCATCTTCATTTGTTAATTACATACATCATGTAATGATTTCCTAATGGTTCTATGTACATTCCTACAACATAGCATTAATGCACCGGATCCCATTAGAACTCCGCAGTTAAGTGCACTCAAGATAGAGTAGTACTGGGATGGGTGATCGCCCGGGAAGTCCTAGTGTTTTACATGCCTATGGAATTTTATAAACTTAGTCCAATTCATCCCACATGCATCATAGGAATTGTTCTCCTCTCACTCTCTCATATATAATTGAGGTGAAGGAGTCCCTTTAAGCATGCAATGGAGTGTGATGTAAAGCTTCTTGTGAATGAAGCGTAACCAACATCTGTTTCTGTTTAGAGATAAGCTACCCCATTTTTCTAGTTTGTGTTCTACAATGTTTTTCTATCTTATTCAGTAATAGAAGTTGGGTTTCACTGTATTTCTGTGTTCTCTTCTATATTTTTGTGTATTTTATTGTTATATTTTGGTTATATTTCTGCCTTCATTTTATTCTCAAAATAATCCGGATCAGGGACACTTTTGGAGAACCTTGTGGAAAAAGTTGGGGACAAGTTTGTCTTTTAGTTCATCATATCATCCTCAGACAGACGGATAGACTGAGGTAGTGAATTGAAGCTTAGGTAATTTTTTGAGGAGTTTGGTCACTGAACATAACAATCAGTGGGATCAAATTCTGCCCCAAGCAGAGTTTGCATATAATGACTCACCGAATAGAAGTACTGGTAAAATCCCATTCCAAATAGTATATGGAATGCATCCAAGAGGAATGTCAAAGTTGAGATATTTGGGACAAGATGAGTTTTGAAGTGCAAGAGCATAGGATTTTGCTACAGAGATGTAGGAATTGCATGATCAGATCAAGGGAAAACTACAAAATAGAAACCAAAAGTACAAGAACCGAATAGACTAGAAAATAAGAGAGGTTCATTTCGAAGTCGGAGATCAAGATTTAGCACACCCAAGGAAGGAGATATTCTCAAAATGGAATTATAACAAGTTGAATATGAAGAATATAGGACCATGTAAGATCCTCAGAAAATTTGTTGCAAATGCTTATGAGATTGAGTTGCCAGAGGACATTGGAATATCACCAATATTCAATGTAGCAAACATGTACCCTTACAGAATGGATGATACAAGAGGGACATATGGACATGAAGAGATTCAGTGGAAGCGACATGTTTCCATAGTAGAGAAGCCACAGATAGAGAGGATTTTAGATCAAAGGATTGCTAAGAATACCAAGAGAAACGTTTACTATGAGTATCTGGTTAAGTGGAAAGGTCATCCAGTAGAAGATGCCAGTTGGATAACTGAAACAGATATCCAGAAGCATGGAAATACAATAGAAGAGCTCATGGACAAGATTCCATGAATATTTTTGTCCTGAGGAGTATGATGCAGAAGCATCGCCATCAACATTCAAAGAGACCAAGTGGAGGACATGTCAACATCCAAGGCACACATTCAAGCTGAGAGAGCGCATTATTTTGATATTTTGAAAAGATTGTAATTAAATACCTTTTCAATGCTTGGAGGATTGAGCCATTGTATGAGATCGTAGGAGATTGTAATTTCTTAAATGCATATAGGATTGTATAGATATTGAGAATCGACTCGTATGTGGGTTGTAAATGCCCATTTATTGTAGTAAGGCTTAGTAGGAGAATGTTTTAATTGAGATAGGATAGCATTACGTAGGATGGAGGGAACACTCGAGAATCCCCCTCATGTACAAATGTATGTAATGTATGCCCAAAGAGGTTGTTGAAGTTTATTTTGTGATATGTGTTGAAGAGAGTTGTAGAGAAGAAGCTAAGAGCTACAGAATATTTGTAAATGTTTTCTGAATGAATATAATAGAGGAGAATTTCTTTCAGATCTTTGCATATGTTTTCCTTCGAGTAATTAGGTAATGTTATGCTATTTGTTTATGTATGTTATATGACTATGTATGCATGTTATGGTTAATTGAATGAACCTTTGAGGTTCTATAAGATTCAATTGTTTCTCTTCTGAAAACTTGGTGCAAGGAGTGCATAGTGCCCACGCAAGGAGTGCAAAAACAGAGTTGGTTACATAATCGATAGCTCAGGAGAGATTGAGTGAATTCTTGTAGAGTGAGTGCAAAGAGTGCACATATACGCATCTGAGTATAAAATCTCAAGAAGACTCATGCAAGGTGTGCGCTGGGCCAACACTTAGTTAAGTGTTGAAATATTTTCAAGGAGGACGAGCGCAAGGAGTGCACAGGAAGATTTTCCAAAAGTCTCAGAGTCTAAAGTTTTTCAAGTTGTAGGGAAGCGCAAAGCGTGCACCCAAGTCTAAGTCCTTCGAAGTTACCAAAGCTCAAGAAGGATAGCAAGTTCAGTTCTCAAAATGAATAACTCCTTTTGTTTGGAGGATGAGCGAACGATATCTGTTCGGAGGACGCCAAGATCTTTTGTGACTGTTAGATCTAGAAAAAAGGTATGCAGAGATAAACCTTGAAGCCCTTTGGACTTCGCGTATTCAGAATTTCTTGAGTTTGTGTCGTGGAGGAGACAAGTTTCCTGAAGCCCCGAGATTCGAAGTAAATCTGGGCCATTGATAGTGAGTACACGTGTCAACAAATCTTAGACTTCGCGGGTTTGACATTCTGGAGAATGGAGGTGCAAATTCTTGTGGACCAAGAATCCCCGAAGGTTGGAGTATATCTAGACCATCCATTTGCAACGACACGAGGACCGTATATTGTGACTCCTTACCACTTCATAGTTTTGCGATCCAAGGAAGTTTATGTGTTAAACTCTCAAAACTCTTGAAGGCCAGAGTCCCAGAGAGGATTGTAACCATTGGTTTTTGGAGAGGTGTGGACCGTTGATTGAGCCCCTTCATGAATTTGCCAGTTCGGCACTCTAGAGTATTTGAGGTGTTAGGTGGTGAAAAACTCTGAATCCTGGATCAAGGAGTAGATGGGGACCCTTGATCTGAGGTAAGTATTAATCGTCCGATCTGTTTATTTGAAGGTCATAACTCTAGGAGTATTGCGTGTTGGAGTAGGCAGAATCCTCGAAGCCCAGAATCTTGAAGACGGGGTGAGTTATAGATCTCTACACTTATTGAGAACCATTGATCTCTGCCATAGTTTGACTATTCGTGAATTTGGCATTCGGGAGGATTTTTGGTTGTAGTTGCTTGAAATCCTGAAGCTCGAAGCTCTGAAGCGTTGGATTTCCTAATTGTTAAAGATATTAGCCCACGATTTTGGCCCAAGGTCACATGGATTTCTCCGTTGATGAGATAATACCCTCACGAATGTGATTTTGCGCATAGGGAGAAGAGTAAAGGCCTGTGGAAAAGGAATTCAAAGGCTCAGCAAGGGCCCATGAGATAATTCATCTCCTTATCATAAAGATCCTTAGACCGGGAGGTCATGTGAGCCCTAGGAGGTGGGGGGGGGTTTGCGTCACGCAAGGTAAGGCAATGATACCCTTTATCACCTCTACTTTTCATCCTAGTGATGGAGGGAATAATCTGAATGATTAAGCAGGCTCTTTCAGATGGAAAAATATCCAGAGTAAAGACCTCAAGACTCATTAAAATCATTCTTCTTTTATTTTTGGATGGCGTCTTGATTATGAATAATGAGAGGGATTTTGATTGGGAGGAGATAGCTTCAATAATATTTGTCTTGTGTAGAGCTTTGGGGCTGGTCATAAATCCTCTAAAATATTCTCTGCATCATTTGGGTATTGAAGGTACATATCTGAATTATTATAAATCTTTTTTTCCCTTTAACTTTGTTGGGTTGGACGCAGGCTTCTAGTACCTGGGATTTTTCCCAAAGCCAAAAAACTACAAAGTAGAGGATTGGCATTGGTTGCTACATAAATTTGAAAGAAGGATAGGAAACTAGTGCCATCGTTGGTTGGCAGTGGGTGGGCGACACATTTTGGTAAAATCATTTCTTGAAAGCCTACCGATTTACTGGCTGGCGATTTCAAATGTGCCACTCACAGTCCTAAATAGGATCAGGAAAATGATGTACATATTATTTTAGTCAGGATGTAGAGAGATAAAGTGTTTCCATTTATGTAAATGGGAGGATTTGTCAAATCCCAAAGCCTGTGGTGGCTAGGGCTTCAAACACCTGAACTGGTTCAACAAAGGGATGGTGACTAACACCTTGTGGTGTTTCCTATTGAAGGATGGACTCTGGCACAGGGTTATAATGGATAAGTATCTGCATTCTCAGTCAACAGTTTCTTGGCTGAGAATACCTTTATTGTGCACTCCAAAAGCCTCCAGCACTTGGAGGTGTCTCCACAAATATTTCCATGTGGTGGTACATTGGACTGCGTGGAAGCCTGGTACGGGGATGTTGGTTCACCTGGGAGAAGATGCAATACAGGGGCTGGGTAAACGATCCTTTTTAACAAGTGTTCTTATCAATTCTTTAAGCACGAGAGGATACCACCTTCTCTTCCAGATCGCAGACATGAGCAGTCAAAGTATTACTTCATTTAAGTGGAAATCAACTAGGGAGATGGGCTTGTGTGGTCAAGAGGCTGAAGAATGGGAGGGCTTATACAGAGCACTGGCACATGAAGGCATATTTCTCACAGAGGCCCTGGATGAGCTAGTATGGATAGGGAACACATCTATGGGGATTATGAAAAAAAAAAAATGCCTACGATGCTATTGCATCGAAAATCTGGATAAGGAGCACTAATTGGTGGCACAATGTGCTATGGAAATGGGATTTGACACTAAAACTCAAAATCTTTACCTGGTTGTTGATGGAGAACATGATTCTCACTTGGGAGAATTTACAAAGAAGAGGGTGGAAGGGTCCGAGTATATGTGCCCTTTGTAAAAAATACTTAGACACATCTCAACATTTGATGTTACATTACACCTTTTCTCAACAGGCCTGGACAAGATTGTTGGCAGCTCTAAAGATAAATACATGGTGGAAAAGTGGGAACCTTCAAATGCTCTTCAAGGATTGGTGCCACAAGCACCCTAGCTGGCACATGTTGCCTTCTATTATCTGCTGGAATATTTGGCTAGAAAGGAATACTGCATTGTTTGAGGAAGGACACACTTCTATAGTTGGGGTGATCTATAGAACACTGGGTTGGATAAAGAATTCCAAGAAGAAGCCTCAACCTATATCAAAAACTAAACTGCCTCCAAATTTATTGTCAAGAAGACCAATAGCCTGGTTTGATGGGGCTTCTCAAAGAAATGGGCAGTGTAGTGGAGCGAGTGGAGTAATCAGGATAAATAGACAAACTAGCTGCATGTGGTTGCTCAATTGTGGCTTGAGCACTAACAATAGAGAATAACTCTTAGGATTTTGGGTTGTTCTTTCCTTGGATATTCAACTTCGTATTTATGATCTATAGGTGATCGGTGACTCGAAGGTTGTTATCGACTGGCTAAACAAGATCAGTGACATTCAAGCTATGGGATTGACTTTTTGGAAAGAGCGGATTATGTCCCTCATTCTAGCTCTTTTGGCACTAGAATTCATGCATTCCTTCATAGAGTTCAATCGGGAAGCAAATGATGTCTCTAAACAAGCTCTAGATCTACATGAAGGGATTCTAAAATATTCTCGGATGGAGGATGGATAAGAAGGTCCATATCTCTTTCTATCCCTGTACTGATTTTTTTGGTTTTAGATCTAGATTTGTTCCTTGCTGGTCATTGATCCTTAGGTGGACGTATTTCAGTCGTAGAGTTGTTTGAAGTATTGTTTAGATTCCCTAAGTCACGGGGATGTTAAGATCTGTAGAAATTTAGTTTAGTGGACGATTAGATACAATGATGATTAATTTTCATGCTTATGTACAGTGGACTATTATATTTTTAATATATAAGTGAAATTTCATTGTTGAAAAAAAGAGAACTCAACCAATCTCTATTTCTTAATCCATTAAATTAAATTAAACTTTGAATTAATATGCATGTCATGGTTTTCAATAAACCATCACATGAACCCTTACAAATTTTCTTTGTTAAT
>JZKD02S2261716.1:59381-70563 GCA_000966675.3 Picea glauca
AGGGCTTCTATTGTACGCTCTTGTACAAGAAAGGATAATTGAGGCTTGGATTGCTTAATCAAGACTGGTTCAATAAATATTGGTTTTGTCACTTTTGTGCTTTCTGTACTACCATCATAGATCATAAAGGTTGAAGCTAATGCCCCTATTGTGTCAGCAGTCTGGGAATCTGATGTGCGAGACTAAAAAAATTCACCAAGACTTGAAATTACTTAAGATGGTCTACCTGATATGATAGCTAGAGAACACATTCCATTTTCTTGCAATGCTTGTGCAAATTCTCCTCGCATGAACTCTTTTGAAGGAGCGATGGTTGCATTTATCAAAATTGAAGTACCAATATCATGTCTTGCATCCTTGAAATACAAGCCCCCAGACATCCTCGTGTCTGATTTTATATCTCTTAAAACGCTACCTCGCTGATGCTCTATTCTCAGGATAGAAAATCGGGGTTGATTCCAATGCCTTGCAATCCCAAACAGCTAAGGGGAAAAACACAAACCCTGATCGTATTTTCAGCATAGGTTGGTGGCATGAAAAGTGTCAGACCTCCATCTATGCAGATACGATTTCTGAAAATTGTGACAAGTGTCGGTGCAAGATATCCTGGTGTAAAAGAAAAAGTGATGACTGCATTAATCAAATTCCCTTTAGAGTCGAACTGGTCTACAAGCAAGGCTACCAGTGATTCTTGCAGCTCTTTGTATTGTCGATTCCCTGCTTAACATTTTTCGGACCGATATACCTCCAATTCTGTCAAACGTCCCAGAACGTGAGTTATCCCCAATCATAGGGCATTTGCGCCTGAATTTGTCAAACCTCTGCATGATACACTTGCAAGATTTGACAACTGACACTTGTAATCAATTGAACACCTACACATAGAGTTAGTCTCAACGTGAGACACCCAAATATCTGTAAACAACTGAATTCCAAAATCTACTCCTAAGAGCATGATCTTGTGGCACTAGTGATTTTGGCAAATGGCTTGTTTCATGACTTGAATCATGGCTCAATTAGTGGCCAGATATCTTTGAACTGTCAAACATTCCAAAACGCAGAGATTTTCACCACGCCCAGGACACCTGCAGTCGGTTTTAGTTTTATCTTGGGGTTTGACTCAACACTGTCAATTTGTGAATTGACATGTGGACTAGAATTTGATGATTGATATGGCTAGATTCATAGCTAGGAGCATCAATCTTTGTGGTGTATATTGTGATTTAACATTTAGAGCTTGGACAAAACTCTAATGTGACCTCAAACTTAGACTTTAGTCCATGCACTAGATTTAATATTAGTATTGGACTTAGGACAATATATAACATATCCTAGGATTAAGTCACTTAAGGGACACATCATTTTTTCTTTCGGGAAAATAATTGAAGTATAAAAGACATAAAAACAATGGAATGACATTTTGTATGTATCTTGTATTGCAGGTCCAAAAGAATAAAAGCAAAGGATTTTTGAACAAAGTAATCAAGCAGGAGCTTGATGAACACTATGGAGGTTAAGATACTGGCAAAGAAACTGAAGAAAACTATAAATCATTTGAAGATTTATGGAAATACACATCAAAATACCAGTGCATTTTTTATCGCTAACACCAGGGTCCCATGGATAATTGTGGACCATAATGTTGAAGAAGACTAAAGAACCAAGGTCCCATGTAGAAAGGAAAGCCACCATGTTGAAGTATTCCAACCACCATTGTAAGCCCGGGTCTCATGTCCAAGTGTTCATGTGAACTCCCCGTGGAAGATTTTGGAACCCAATAACGAACTCAAAATGATGCTCCAAAGACTGACACCTATCATGTGGATCCAAATAAGAAGATCCATCCACATAGTAGAAAAGGGTCGTAGAAGAATCTGAAAGGAATAATACCACTGTAGAATATGCAGGTTGGACACTGGTAATAATCATTGGCTCTTGATTTGTCACATTGATACTCTCTACAGAAGGTGGATTAGAATCATCAAATAAAATATGAAAGTGGTTGTCATCCCAGAAATGACAACTATCCATATACCAATCATCACAATCGGCCTCAAAATCATACCAAGCATATATTTCTTGATTATATTCATCCCTGATGTCCACCATAAGAAATATCTGCTGCATGTTATGCAATGAATCTTGAATACTACGGAAACTATCATTGAGGCCATTTGCAAGGTCATGAAATCTAGCATCAAATGTGTCATACAATTTGGATTTGAATTCTTCAATAATTCCCTTAAGGGTTTGAGAGGAAATAGCCATTTGATCACCCTATGAACTCTTTGGTCCCACAATCGTCATGAAAAAACCCAAAAAATAGAACAATAACTTACTGTAGAAAATCATGGCGTTTTCCGGAAAAACCCTGAAAAAATGCTGAATTTAAAATGCTCATAACTTCACTTCCCAGACTCGTTTTCGGTTGATTTGTTTTTTGAAATTGGGATAAATTGTGAGAGGAACTCAGATCTGTAATTTGTTTGGGAAAATTTGGCCTCCAACTTCTACAGAAATAAAAAAAATCGCATTGTTGTCCGCGGAAAAAACCCTGAAAAATTGCAGATTTTAAAACTTCAATATTTTGACTTCCCAGACTCCGTTTCGAACGATTTTTTTTCAACTTGGGTGTTTTTCTGAGAGGAAATCAGATCTACAACTGGTGTCTGCAAATTTTTCACATAAATATACCAAAAATTTCTGGAATTTCGCGGCTCTCTTTTTTTTTCTCCGAAAACAATCTGCAAAAATAAAAATATTTGCCCACAATGTCTGCCAAGGAAAGTGCTATGATACCACTTGTTAAGAACCTGAATAGATCTAAAAACATAATAACCACAAATACTGAATACAAAATATATCCACAAAGAAATATAGAATAAACCACCCTTTATTATTACCAAACCCTTGAGGTAGGGCAACATCGTAGAACGAATCCTCTCCTGTTCACTTGCCTCTTCGAGGGTCGATGGGGAATCCTCCTATTGAACTACCACTCCAAATACAATATTTCTCTTCATGTCTCATTATGATGCTTGAAACCCTTTATATAGTGCTACCATAACCTAAGAACATTCTAGAGGAGGAATCTTCTAGAAGTAGAACCTTCTAAGAAGTCCTCTTACATTTATTATATCTAATTACCCATTTATTATATCTAACTACCATAGTGGACCTTATTTAATAATATAGTGTACCTATTCCATATTACATTGAATGACCTCCACTATTATCACTATGGGCCCTCTGGACCCCCCCACTACCTCTCTAGCTACCTTACAGTCTCATATCGGGACAACTGGTTCCCCAACACATTCTGGTCGAGCCTCTGGTCACTGCTAGACACCAAGATCACCAAATCCATTTCCTTCCACCCCTAGACAGATGGTCAAAAATAGGTCGTCAATCAGATGATCATGTATATCTTGTGCATGTACAATTCCAAGCACCCCCACACATGAGATGAGAGTCTTCCCTATGTTCAACATAGCTACAACCGAGCACTACATATCTCAACTGACCACAACCCCTTTCAAGTGGGATTGGGATTCCAACCATTTGGCCCCATGTATGTTGCACTACCCCTTGCGACTACCTCGATCGACTCGTCCCCTGCTCCAAATGAAGTTGACAAAGCCACCTAGTTCATTGAGTGGATACAACACATCTGCCAACAGGTTCAAGATATTTTACAGAATTCCAATGCCAAGTACAAGCAATGCCATGATCAACATCGGGTGCCACACAAGTTTCAAGTTGGAGACAAAGTGTGGTTGCACTTGCAGAAAGAGTGCCTTATAGCACCCCATCGAAAGCTTCTCATGCTCCATTATGGACCTTACACCATCACCAAGGTTGTGGGTGACAATTCCTTTGAGCTCAACATTCCTCCTTTCCTTGGACTACACCTAGTATTCAACGTGGCTCTCCTTCAGCAATACTTCCCACCATTATTGGACACCTTAGACATAGTAGAACAATTGACATCAACAGAGCTCAAATCTGATTGCATGCAACATGAATCCAGCGATCATATTGTGGACACGCAGGTCAAGGGCACTTGACAACAAATGATCCAGCTTTATCGGGTTGTCAAAGCAGGGCAGCTCATCCACCAAGGCAAATGGCTCACTCGGGGCCAAATTCAGCAGAAATTTCCTCATCTAATGGGGGAACTCAACGCAATGGAGACCATTGCTTCCTAAGGGGGGAGAATTGATCCATATGGATTTCGGTGGCCTCCTACCTATTCTAAATGGTCCATTTTTAGCAGTTTTCCATTTTGGCAGTTTTTTCCTATTTTTTAGGTCCCTGACTTCTGGGGCCGTTTTGAGGCCCGAAACAACGTTTTTAGGGCTCACCACAATCAACCGACATATAGAGTTAGAGTATGAAGTAAAAATGTCTATTCCTTGAATAGACCTTTCCAACGAGCTATCATATGCAAAAGTTATGACCCCGAGAAGTTGATGTACTAACTTACCCCAACGAGGCCCACATGGCTTTTGGTGTTTCATCTCCTCGGTTTAGGTCTTTATATGTCTAGGGTTTTTGCATTCATTCTTATTGTAAAAATTCCTTGAGAGCTTCATTGTGATTATCTTCTTGTGAATGAGCACAATCGTCACATCTCTCCTTAGAGATAAGTCGCGGCCATTCAACAAGCTTGTTTTCTGTTGCATTTTACAATTTCAACTTATTTCCTTATTGAATAAAAACCAGTTTTACTGTATCTCTGTTATTCTATGTTAGCATATTTTAGTAATAATCTATATTCATTTCGTTCTGCTCATAAAATCTGGATCAAATCATATTATCAAGAATAATGTGGTTTGTTAATCGTAATGTAGAGTTTATCTCTACATAATTCTTTACGTGATTTGTTTGATTCTATTATTTAGGTGGTTGTTGTAGATTTAATTAGTTGTGAGAGATATTCTCCAACTTAGTCTCCTAGTTTGGTGTGTATTTGAGATATCCTCTCAACCTCTCCTTCTATATTGAGAATAAGTTAGATATGATAACAACTGCAATATATTGTATATAATTCAATTATTCAATATAGTTTTGTTTGTGTGTGTAATAATGTCTCATCTCTCATATTTTGTCACATTAAATGTTTGATATGTGTTTTTGATGCATTACAACATAATTAAGACCGACATAGATCCATATTAACACCGGATCTATCAAGTTCCAAGAGGGATCAAATTTCTCGAGGTGAAAACCTTCTAATAGAAGTGGGGTTAAGATGGATCTATTCTGGTAGTAATAGTAATAGTAAATACTAAATACTAAAGTAATAGAAGTAATAGTAATCGTAAATATAAATAGTTATAGTAATAGTAAATTCTAAAGTAATAGTAAATTTACTAAAGTCATAGTAATATACTAAAGTAATAGTAAATATGATATATATATATATATATATATATATATAATAGTGTGTGTAATTTTTGAAATCTAACATCACATGAAAATTTATCCTCCATAGTGGGCTGTAGAGCTGGGTCCAATTAACTTTAAATGAGGTATATTGTAAAATATGCTTAGTTAAAATTTTGTTATTTTATTAAACTAATCTAAACATTAAAATTGTTTATTCTTCTATGTTAGACATGTGATTTTGCATGGAAAATGGTGTGTGCTAAGGAAACAATTACAATTAGGAAGGACAATGTTTTGAAGGTCTAAGTTAGTGAGAGACTAATACTTCGCTAGACCGATAAGTTAATAAAATCTTCAAAGAATTCAATGTTATCTTCTAGTTTGAGATTTTTTGATATATTGTTGTTTGAACAACAAAACATAATCTCAATAATAATAATAATAATAATATGAAATTATTTTGAAAGGTAACAAATAAGGAGTGTGGGATTCCAAATACCCATGTCTCATCATGTCTAATGTAACACCATGTTTCCCCCAATTTGTAATTAATCATAAAATAGGAATTACCAAGCTAATGCATAAAGACAATGTAAATGTATTATTGTGTGAGTTGCCAATAGCTGATTGTGGGGGTGAAGCCTTGAAAGTACTGGCCATGATATCACTAGAGGAAGAATGTGAAAACTATAAGAGAGTGTTCATTATGACAAATAACCCCAAATTTCCCTTGATGAGGATGACAACCTCCTTCATATCCCAAGGCGAGAAATCAGTTAATGAAGAAAGGACCGGTGGTTGAATTATCAACCACCCCCATGAATGGAAACATGGGTTGTCAGCCCAAAGTATAGCAGGGACCTACAGACCTGAGCTTCCTTCTGACAGAAGGAACAGTATAGGTCGGAAAAACCTTCCAAGGTAAGAGGGATACACACGGGAGAGGAGACACTGGACAAAGAGAACGTAAGCTCCCAAGGGTGATGCACGGAGCTCTCCAGTGAGTCACAAACTGAAGGCCGTGAGCTTGATGCCGAGGAGAATCTGATAAACCTCGTCGAGGCCATAACCGAGAGAGAAAGCTCTGAGTTACAGAGAACATGACCCAAGCAGAAGCAGAAACAGAGGAAGAACCCTTAAGAAGTGTGAGAATTCCCTGGTGATATCATGTGTTGGCACGGGGGTGGCCAGAGTGCTAAGAATGAATGCCTTTGTGCCTATGGTTTGGTGGAAGGATGAACACCCATAGTCAGTTGGTTGGCGGCAACCTGTAATAGATAAGCAATTTCCTACCCTGTGTAATTTAGCTGTAACTGTGTATGAATTGGTTATACTATGTATGCCTTTAGGAATGTGAATGAATGCTTAATGGATATACTATATCCCTTCTATTTCTACTTGATTGTGTAACTAGGCCAGTAAGAAATTATATGGTTAGGAGATGATTTTATACTCGTAAATGCTTGTGTCCTGTGGAGGCATAAGCCAGAGTCATGAACTGTGTGTTCGTCGACCCCAGACACAGTTTCATGTATGCATGCAAACCCTCCTAATTGTTTAGAGTTCCTTGGAGGACGAAGTTTGTTAAGTTCAGGAGAGGTAGTGCATATTGGCACAGGCTCTCTGCGAGGCAAACCAAACCCAGAACTCCTCAAGTCCTAGACAAGCTCAGGAAGAATCGCACCGTTGTGTGCAATAACCTTGCATGGAGTGCAAAGGTCGAGAAACCCTTTGGAGGTCTTAGAGTGTATGAAAGCTCAAGAGTGATAGAGACCATGATCGAAATCAGATATGAACCGTTGGTTCAATTCGGGGAAATAGAGGTGAGGATTTCCCTAAAGTCCTAAAAGGCGACTCGCCGATTTGCAGGGGACAATCTGGACCGTTGGAGGCTATGTCTAGACAGTCGGAGAAGAGTGCGCAGGAGAATAGATCTGAAATGTTAGATCGATCGTAGGGGACCGATAGCCGTCAGATCTAGAAAAGGCACACAAGGTTTAACCCGGTGCATGCAGAGGAGAGAGGACTCGTCAAAGTCCTTAAAGCATCAGTATCGTCCATCCCAGGGGATGTGTGTCAAAGATCCACATCCATCGGGGATTTGGCATCTGGAAACGGGAGTCAAGAATCTCCCAAATTCCTGAAAAGGAGAAAGCTGGGATTTGATCGCAACTGTTGATCATCCCAAAAAGATCATAACTTTTGATTGTGGCTAAAGGTTGCAGCCATCCATTGGAGGGACATGTGGCTGCCGATCGACATTTCGACATCTGGGAAACCAAAGGGCAAGACCCCTCATCTTCACAAGTCGTGAAATCTTGGTATGTGAAACCTCGACACGCTGGTTTAGTGTGAATAAGTTTCGGCATTTTGGCATCTAGGAAACCAGAGGGCAAGACCCCTTGTCTTTGCAAGTTGTGAAATCCTGGTATTCGAAACCCCAACATGCCAGTTTAGTGTGAATAATTTTTTATGTTTCGGCATCCAAAAAACCAGAGAGAAAGACCACTCGTCTTCGCAAGTCGTGAATTCCTGGTATGTGAAACCCCAATGTGTCGGTTTATTGTGAATAAGTTTCGGCGTTTCGGCATCCGGGAAACCAGAGGGAAAGACCCCTCGTCTTCGCATGTCATGAAATCTCGGTATACGAAACCCTGACGCACTTTGTGGATGAGCCCTAGGTCATAGGACAGGGTCATGTGGTAGAAGGAGGAGTCCCAAAAGGATCTGGACCGTCCATTGGAGGAGATGTGTGGTGAGCGGTCAGAGTTCAGGGAAAGATCCAAAATCTCGTGGGCCATTGGATCTCGTAGAAAAGTGAAGGGATTAAGACTGAGTGTCTTTCAACACCCTTAAGCTTAGGAGGGATAGTGACTGTCAGATCCTGATCAACGAGGGTCATTGATCTCATACACAAATTCCAATATCAGAATTTGGGGATTGGAGTGACAAGAGATTTGGAGTTGTTATGTCGTGAACTCTCGGTTGATGAAACTCCAAAAAGATCTGGAGCGTTGGATCCAAATCATTGGGGATCGTTGAATCTCATAGAAGAACTTGCATATCGGAGTTCAGGGAATGGAGTGACCAGTGGTTTGGGTTGCTGCATTTCGAACTCTCAGTTACCGAAATCCTGATACAGCCAGGACCGTTGGATCAGGGCGAGATTTGCAGCCGTCAATCTCATCGAAGGTAAGATTTCAAAATTCGAGGTTTGAAGAGTCAAAAAACTTGACTCTCTTTCATCGTTGATTCGGGAAATGAGAAAGGTGCATCTTGGCTTGGCCTGTGGTCATAACCAATGATCACATGGAGGTGGATAAGGGAAGAGCTAGCCTGTGCTAGGCCCCCGTAGGAATTTGGGGATTCTATCCCTTGAGGAAGAGAGAAAATTTTATTTTTGCCGTAGTGGGTATGTGACAAATTGGTAGCAGAGCATGGTTACAACACTTGGACTGCTTGGGCTCATGTATGAGTCGTGTAAGGAGATATTGTTATCTGCATTTTCTCTTTAAAGAAAAGGACTGCAGAATGAAACTGTAATTTGGGAATTTCTACAGAATTCTAGCAAAGGAATTATATTGTTCCCTTGTCAAAATGATAACTACTCTTATAGAAGTAGGGATGCACTGATCAATATTACTGATAAGACCTGAGTGTGAATAACAGAGGTGGAATAAATTGTGCTATGAAGCTGCATGAGATAGAAAAGGGACATGAACTGATTTGTTATGTTATAGTGTGATGATGGCTACCTACTAAAGCCGGTAGAGTCTCTTGCAATTGAGATGGCTGGTTAGGTAAGAATTAAGATCTTCACGAAGAACTCCTTCATGATTTAGGAAATCTGGTAAGGACTGGTAGGATCCTTAGAAATTTATAATTATTGCATCATTAAAAGACTAAACCTTGAGCATATAACTCCTCATGATTGAGAGGACTGATGAAAATATGTAGGGTCAGATTACCTAACCTATAATGGTTGGAATCGACAACAAGGATAATCTGTTTAAACAAGATTAAGAGGAGTCTTTTGGGACTGTGGCTAATTCCCAAGAGTGACCCTTGTTGGTTGTTCCTATAAAGAGAGAGTAACATCTATATGAGTTATGACTATGAGATTAGTCCTGTAAGTAAATTAAAAGCTCAGAAGAGATAGCGGGAAAATTTTGTATGTTGAACGTGCGTATAGAATAAAGCTTGTGTTAAAGTTTGAAAACTCTAGAAGTTGAGCATAGAGTATACCAAGAGGAGTAGTGGTTTTAAGTCTCGAGAGGAAACACTTAGAAAAAGTTTCTAAGTTTCAAAAAGTTGAAGCGTTCAAAGGTGAAGCGCAAAAAACTAAAGTTCGAAGAAAGAACAAGTACGAAGGATTGAGTGGGAGAAATCCTTCGGAAAAGAATTTTGAAGATTGGATAAGATCGAGAGTCAAGATCCATTTAGAAAGAGCCGAAATGTTTCAAGTTGTTCGATCTCGGAGAAGTAGCGCATTGGTTAGTTGCAAGGAGATACCAGAATTTCGCAAAACCAAAGGGCTTGGAAGAAGCAATGAGAAATTTGCGAAAATATCATAGTTGTTGATAAAGGAGCGATCTGGACCATTGATCGTCCAGAAAGAATTTCGCAATTTTGGGGATCGGGAGAATGGAGGTGAAAGGTCTTTCGACTTCACGACACATGAAATCGTGAAATCCCGATACGTGAAACCCCAACAAGATCTGAGCTATCAAATCATGGAAGAATCAGGACTGTCAGATTGAGGTGAAAGGTCTTTCGACTTCGCGACACATGAAATCGTGAAATCCCGATACGTGAAAACCCAACAAGATCTGAGCTATCAAATCATGGAAGAATCAGGACCGTCAGATTGAGAACTCCAAAATTTCACAATTTCAAGGATCAAAGGATTCGAGGTGCTTCATAACAAAAGTCCCGAAGTCGCGAAACGTGAAATCGTGACACAATCACAACTGTTGGTTGGAGAGTTGTTGGTGATCATTGATCTGATCCGAAATTTCAGCATTTCGGGTATCGAGAGTTTGAAGGATGGAGAGTCGATTGACTCATATCGTTGATACGTGAAAGAACGACGCACCTTTTTGGGTTAGTGTTTGGTCACAAGGCATGGTCACGTGGAAGAGACTTACATTTAAGCACTTGTACACACGGGCTGAAATTTATGAAGACCCAGGGATTGTTTTTTATAGGTTCCAGCAGGGAATCAAAGACTGTATCAGTTCAATCTTAAGAAGATCCTAAAACCGAGAGGTCACGCAACCCTTGGAGAGAAAAGGGANTGTATCAGTTCAGTCTTAAGAAGATCCTAAAACCGAGAGGTCACGCAACCCTTGGAGAGAAAAGGGAGGGGGGGGGTCTGCACCATATAACTATGACAACTACATGCAGGCTTAGGATTATGAAAATGGTTAAGTACGTCATAGATGTAAGTTAACAAAGACGCATGTTTATATTCCTTAAGGGGAACATTTAGTAAAAAGCTAAAGCTAACTCAAGGCTGAGGGCATCACAAATAGTGATGGATATGCAATAAGGAAGTTGCATGTCGAAGGAGTTCCCGGTGGAGGAACTGTGTAAGGACTTTGTCAGAAGAACAAAGTCACAACCCTAATAATTGTTGAAGGTTGGACAATGGGCTGTAAGGCTTGTCCATATATAAGAATCCTGGATTACATTTTGAAAGAATCGTGTAATTAATAGAAGACTAACAACTGAATATTGACCATTCTGATAACCGAATGGAAGTGTGTAGGATGCACATGTTCATGATTCA